>JAJLRB010005184.1:0-25155 GCA_020976825.1 Odocoileus hemionus | reverse complement strand
TGGTATTTCTCGAGTTGTGGCGGGGACCTGGGGAATATTCTTGAACTACGGCAGGGATTGCCCTTGAAAACTCGTGTTTGTTCTTCGACGTCAGGACTCATGTCTAGTTACGAGGGACATCTTAGGAATCTCTTCGAGGCTTGGCAGGGCAAAAAGGGACATTTCTCGAAGTGAGCCTGGAGACCCACGTTCCCTTTCCAGTATCCACAGGGATATTGGAAATCCTATCAATGTTCAAGAGGAGTCAGGCATCGTCACCTTTTGAAGCATTAAACTCCGCCTGCTTCTCGAGGTGTCAAAGTGATGTCAGGCATTCTGTCGAAATGAGGCGGGGACGTAGGGCTTTCTCTAGCGTCTCCACAGGGTATTCAGACAACCCTTCATCTTGTCAGATGAAAGACGAGCCTGTATTCAAGCTACTGCTAGGAAATCTGGCCTGATTTCAAGTCAGAGTTTCTCGGTGTATATTCCACTTGAGGCAGCAAACTCAGGTTCCCTCCACATACCTATTGCTGAGAGAAGCCTCCTCCTGAGGTGCTTGTGGAAAGTTTGCATATGTCTTGAATCTCAGCCAGGAAATCAGCTCTCATCTCGAGACGATTCGGGGTACACGGAACATTCCTCGTCTTGCTCTGCTGAACTTGGTGCTCCTCTAGACTTGGGACGGTGTTCTCGGTTAATCTCTGGAGTTGCCTAAAGGAAGTCAAGCCACTGGTCATGCTTGATGGGAAACGGAGGATGGCTCTGGGGTCAATGCAGGGCAATCGGGCCTCTTCTCAAGTTGATTTGGTGTACATTGAGCTCTTTCTTGTTGCTTGGGTGAGCTCTTTCGTGTTGCTTGGGTGACCTCAGGGTCACTCTAGACTTGAGACAGTGTTCTTGGGGAATGTCTCCAGATCAATCAAGCAAGTCGAGGCTCCTTACATGTTTGATGGGGATCACGGAATTGCTCTGCCTGCAATGCAGGGGAATCGGGCCTCATTTCGCTTCGAGGGGGATGTCTGATGGTTTTTCTCGAGTTGCGGCGGGGACCTGGGGTATATTCTCGAGTTACGGCGGGGATGGTCCCTCAAAACTCGTGTTTGTTCAGCGACATCAGGACTCCTGTCTAGTTACGAGGGACACCTCAGGAATCTCTTCGAGGCTTGGCAGGACAAAAAGGAAGCTTCTCAATGTGAGGCGGGAGACCCAGGGTCCCTTTGCAGTAGTCACAGTGTTATTGGGAATACTATCAATGTTCAAGAGGAGTCAGGCATCATCACCTTTTGAAGCAGTGTACTCCGCGTGACTCTGGAGGTGTCAAAGGGATGTGAGGCATTCCGTCGAACTGAGTCGTGGATTTAGGGCTTTCTCTAGGGTCTCCACAGGGGATTCAGCCATCCCTTCATCTTGTCAGATGAAAGACGAGCCTGTATTCAAGCCACTGCAAGGAATTCTGGCCTGCTTTCGAGTCAGGGCTTCTCGGTATATATTTCAATTGAGGCAGCAATCTCAGGTTCCCTCCCACATACTATTGCTGAGAGAATCCTCTACTTGAGGTACTTGTGGAAAGTTGGCATATGACTTGAGTCTAAGCCAGGGAATCATCTCCTATCTCGAGACGATCTGGGTTACATGGAGCATTCCTCGAGTTGCTGTGCTGAAATTGGTGTTCCTCTAGACTTGGAATTGTGTTCTCAGGAAATCTCCGGAGTTGCCTAAAGGAAGGCAAGCCACTGTTCGTGTTTGATTGGGAATGGCGGATGGCTCTGGAGCCAGTTCAGCGGAATTGGGCCTCATCTCGAGCTCTTCTGCTGTGCATGGAGCTCCTTCGCCTTGCAGGTGTGACCTCACGATCTCTCTAGACTTGTGACTGTGGTCTTGGTGACTGTCTCGAGACCCATCAAGCAAGTCGACACTCCTTTCATGTTTGATGAGGATTACGAAATTGCTCTGCATGCAATGCAGGGGAATCGGGCCTCATCTCGCTTCGAGGGGGAAGTCTCATGATTTTTCTCGAGTTGCGGCGGGGACCTGGGGTATATTCTCTAGTTAAGTCGGGTATGGCCCTTCAAAACTCATGTTTGTTCAGCGACGTCAGGACTCCTGACTAGTTACGAGGGACACTTCAGGAACCTCTTCGACACCTGTCAGGGCCAAAGTGACGCTTCTCGAAGTGAGGCGGGAGACCCAGGGTCCCTTTCCAGTAGCCACAGGGATATTCGGATTCCTATCAATGTTCAAGAGGAGTCAGGCATCGTCACCTTTTGAAGCAGTGAACTGCGCGTGCCTCTCGAGGTGTCAAAGGGATATGAGGCATTCCATTGAAATGAGGCCGGGAACTAGGGATTTTGCTACGGTCTCCACAGGGGATTCAGACATCCCTTCATCTTGTGAGATGAAAGACGAGCCAGTATTCAAGCCACAGAAAGGAAGTCCGGCCTTCGTTCGAGTCAGGGCTTCTCGGTGTGTATTCCACTTGAGGAAGCAATCTTAGGGTCCCTCCCACACAACTATTGCAGAGAGAAGCCTCCTCTTGAGATGCTTGTGGAAAGTTGGCATACGGCTTGAATCTAAGCCAGGAAATCTGCTCTCATCTCGAGACGATTTGGGGTACACAGAGCATTTCTCGATTTGCTATGCTGAACTTCGGCTTCCTCTAAACTTGGGACGGTGTTCCCGGGGAATTTCTGGAGTTGCCTAAAGGAAGTCAAGCCAATGGTCGTGACTGGTGGATAACGGGGGGTGCCTCTGGAGTCAATGCAGGGGAATCGGGTTTCATCTTGAGTTCATTTAGGGTACATAGAGCTCCTTCTTGTTTCTGGTGTGACCTCAGGTCTCCTCTAGACTTGTGACAGTGTTCTTGGGGACTGTATTGAGATCCATCAAGCAAGTCGAGGCTCCTTACATGTTTGATGGCGATCCTGAAAGTGCTCTGCATGCAATGCAGGAGAATCGGGCCCCATCTCGCTTCGACGGGGAATTCTCATGGTTTTTTTCGAGTTGCGGCGGGGACCTGGGGTATATTCTCGAGTTAGGGTGGGGATGGCCCTTCAAAACTCGTGTTTGTACAGCGACGAAAGTTTTCCTGTCTAGTTACCAGGGACACCTCAGGAATCTCTTTGAGGCTTGGCAGGGCAAAGGTACGTTTCTCAAAGTGAGGCTGGAAACCCAGGTTCCCTTTCCCATAGCCACAGGGATATTGGATTCCTATCAATATTCGAGAGGAGTCAGGCATCACCATCTTTTGAAGCAGTGAACTCCGCGTGCCTCTCGAGGTATCAAAGGGATGGGAAGCATTCCATCGAAATGAGGCGGGGACCTAGGTCTTTCTCTAGTGTCTCCTCAGGGGATTCAGACATCCCTTCTTATTGTGAGATGAAAGACGAGCCTGTATTCAAGCCACTGCAAGGAATTCCGGCCTGCTTTCGAGTCAGGTCTTCTCGGTATATATTCCTCTTGAGGCAGCAAACTCAGGGTCCCTCCCACATAACTATTGCTGAGAGAATCCTCCTCTTGTGGTGCTTGTGGAAAGTTTGCATACGTCTTGAATCTCAGCCAGGGAATCACCTCTCATTTCTAGACGATTTGGTGTACCTGGAACATTCCTCGAGTTGCTGTGCTGAACTTGGTGCTCCTCTAGACTTGGGACGGTGTTCTCAGTTAATCTCTGGAGTTGCCTCAAGGAAGTCAAGCCGCTGGTCTTGTATGATGGGGAACGGGGGATATTTCTGGAGTCAATGCAGGAGAATCGGGCCTCATGTAGAGTTGATTTGGGGTACAAGGGGCTGCTTCCTGTTGCTGGTATGACCTCAGGGTCCGTCTAGACTTGTGACAGTGTTCTTGGGGTCTGTCTTGAGATCCATCAAGCAAGTCGAGGCTCCTTACATGTTTAATGGGGATCACGGAATTGCTCTGCATGCAATGCAGGGGAATCGGGCCTCATTTCGCTTCGACGGGGAAGTCTCATTGTTATTCTCGTGTTGCGGCGGGGACCTGTGGTATATTCTCGAGTTACAGCGGGGATGGCCCTTCAAAACTCGTGTTTGTTCAGTGACGTAAGGACTTCTGTCTACTTAAGAGGGACAAGTCAGGAATCTCTTTCTGGCCTGACAGGGCAAAAGGTACGCTTCTCGAGGTGAGGCAGGAGACCCAGGGTCCCTTTGCAGTAGCCACAGGGATATTGGGATTCCTGTCAATGTTCAAAAGGAGTCAGGCATCGTCATCTTTTGAAGCAGTGAACTCCGCGTGCCTATTGAGGTGTCAAATTGATGTGAGTCATTCCGTCGAAATGAGGCGGAGAGCTATGGCTTTCTCTACGGTCCACACAGGGGATTCAGGTATCCCTTCATCTTGTGAGAAGAAAGACGAGGCTATATTCAAGCTACTGCAAGGAAGTCCGGCCTGCTTTCGAGTCAGGGCTTCTCAGTGTATATTCCACTTGAGGCAGCAAACTCAGGGTCCCTCCCACAAACCTATTGCTGAGAGAAGCCTCCTTTTGTGGTGCTTGTGAAAAGTTGGCATACATCTTGAGTCTAAGCCAGGGAATCAGCTCTCATCTCGAGACAATTTTGTGTACACAGAGCATTCCTCGAATTGCTGTGCTAAAGTTGGTATTCCTCTCGAAATGGTACGGTGTTCCCGGGGAATCTCTGGAGTTGGCTAAAAGAAGACAAGCCACTGGTCGTGTTTGATGGGGAACGGGGGGTGTCTCTGGTGTCAGTGCATGGAATCGTGCCTCATCTCGTGTTGATTTGAGGTACATGGAGCTGATTCGCGTTGCTTGGGTGACTTCAGTGTTCCTCTAGACTTGTGACAATGTTCTTGGGGACTGTCTCGAGATCCATCAAACAAGTCGAGGTGGCTTACATGTTTGATGGGGATCAAGGAATTGCAATGAATGCTATGCAGTGGAAATGGGATTCACCTTGCATCGAAAGGGAAGCTTCATAGTTTTTCTCGAGTGGGGGTTGGGACCTGCTTTATATTCTCGAGTTACGGGGATATGGACCTTCAAAATTCTTGTTTGTTCAGCGACGTCAGGACTCCTGTCTAGTTACGAGGGACAGCTCAGGAATCAATTCGAGGCCTTGCAGGGCAATAGGGACGCTTCTAGAGGTGAAGCGGAAGACCCATGGCCCCTTTCCAGGAGCCTGAGAGATATTGGGATTCCTATCAGTGTTCAAAAGTAGTCAGGTATCGTCACCTTTTGAAGCAGTGAAATCCGCATGCCTCTCGAGGTGTCAAAGGGATGTGAGGAATTCCGTCGAAATGAGGCTGGGACCTAGGGCTTTCTCTAGGGTCTCCACAGGGAATTCAGCCATCCCTTCATTTGTGAGATGAAAGACGAGCCTGTATTCAAGCCACTGCAAGGAAATCTGGCCTCCTTTCGAGTCAGGGATTTTCAGTGTATATTCCATTTGAGGCAGCAAACTCAGGGTCCCTCCCACACACCTCTTGCTGAAAGAATCCTCCATTTGAGGTATTTGTGGAAAGTTGGCATATGTCTTGAGTCTCTGCCAGGGAATCAGCTCTCTTCTCGAGACGATTTGGGGTACACGGAGCATTCCTCGAGTTGCTGTGCTGATTTGCATGTTCCTCCAGACTTGGGACGGTGTTCTCGGGGAATCTCTGGAGTTGCCTAAAGGAAGTCAAGCCGCTGGCCGTGTATGAGGGGGAAAGGGGCTGGCACTGGATTCAATGCATGGGAATCGGGCCTCATTTCGAGTTGATTTGGGGTACATGGAACACCTTCGTGTTGCAGAGGTGACCTCAGGGTCCCCTTAGACTTGTGACAGTGTTCTTGGGGACTGTCTCGAGATGCATGAAGCAAGTCGAGTCTCCTTACATGCTTGATAGGGATCACGGAATTGCTCTGCATGCAATGCAGTGCAATGGTGCCTAATGTCGCTTCGAGGGATAAGTCTCATGGTTTTTTCTTTTTCTGGATATTTGCGGCGGGGATGGCCCTTCAAAACTCGTGTTTGCTCAGTGACATCAGGACTCCTGTCTAGTTACGAGGGACACGTCAGGAAAATCTTCGAGCCTGGAAGGGCAAAAGGCATGCTTCTCGAGGTGAGGCGGGAGACCCAGCTTCCCTTTCCAGTATCCACAGGTATATTGGGAATCCTATCATTGTTCAAAGGAGTCATGCATCATCACCTTTTGAAGCAGTGAACTCCACGTGCCACTCGAGTTGTCAAAGGGATGCGAGGCATTCCGTCGAAATGAGGCAGGGACATAGGTCATTCTCGAGGGTATCCACAGGGCTTAGAGACGTCCCTTCATCTTGTGAGATGAATGACGAGCCTGTATTCAAGCCACTGCAAAGAAATCCAGCTTCCTTGTGAGTCAGGTCTTCTCGGTGTATATTCCGCTTGAGGCAGCAAACTCAGGGTCCCTATCACATGCTTATTGCTGAGAGAAGCCTCCTGTTGAGGTGATTGTGGAAAGTTGGCATATGTCTTGAGTCTAAGCAAGGGAGTCAGCTCTCATCTCGAGTCTATTTGGGGTACACGGTGCATTCCTTTAGTTGCTGTGCTGATCTTGGTGTTCCTCTAGACTTGGGATGGTGTTCTCGAGGAATCTCTGGAGTTGCCAAAAGGAAGTCAAGCCACTGATCGTGTTTGATGGATAATGGGGGGAGCCTCTAGAATCAATGCAGGGGAATCGGACTTCATCTCGAGTTAATTTGGGGTACATGGAGCTCCTTCGTGTTTCTGGTGTGACCTCAGGGTCCCTCTAGACTTGTGACAGTGTTCTTGGGGATTGTATTGAGATCCATCAAGCAAGTCGAGGCTCCTTACATGTTTTATGGGGATCACGGAATTGCTCTGCATGCAATGCAGGGGAATCGGGCGTGATCTCGCTTCGAGGGGGAAGTCTCATGGTATTTCTCGAGTTGTGGCGGGGACCTGGGGAATATTCTTGAACTACGGCAGGGATTGCCCTTGAAAACTCGTGTTTGTTCATCGACGTCAGGACTCATGTCTAGTTACGAGGGACATCTTAGGAATCTCTTCGAGGCTTGGCAGGGCAAAAAGGGACATTTCTCGAAGTGAGCCTGGAGACCCACGTTCCCTTTCCAGTATCCACAGGGATATTGGAAATCCTATCAATGTTCAAGAGGAGTCAGGCATCGTCACCTTTTGAAGCATTAAACTCCGCCTGCTTCTCGAGGTGTCAAAGTGATGTCAGGCATTCTGTCGAAATGAGGCGGGGACGTAGGGCTTTCTCTAGGGTCTCCACAGGGTATTCAGACAACCCTTCATCTTGTCAGATGAAAGACGAGCCTGTATTCAAGCCACAGAAAGGAAGTCCGGCCTTCGTTCGAGTCAGGGCTTCTCGGTGTGTATTCCATTTGAGGAAGCAATCTTAGGGTCCCTCCCACACAACTATTGCAGAGAGAAGCCTCCTCTTGAGATGCTTGTGGAAAGTTTGCATATGTCTTGAATCTAAGCCAGGAAATCTGCTCTCATCTCGAGACGATTTGGGGTACACAGAGCATTTCTCGATTTGCTATGCTGAACTTCGGCTTCCTCTAGACTTGGGACGGTGTTCCCGGGGAATTTCTGGAGTTGACTAAAGGAAGTCAAGCCAATGGTCGTGACTGATGGATAACGGGGTTGCCTCTGGAGTCAATGCAGGGGAATCGGGTTTCATCTCGAGTTCATTTGGGGTACATAGAGCTCCTTCTTGTTTCTGGTGTGACCTCAGGTCTCCTCTAGACTTGTGACAGTGTTCTTGGGGACTGTATTGAGATCCATCAAGCAAGTCGAGGCTCCTTACATGTTTGATGGCGATCCTGAAAGTGCTCTGCATGCAATGCAGGAGAATCGGGCCCCATCTCGCTTCGACGGGGAATTCTCATGGTTTTTTTCGAGTTGCGGCGGGGACCTGGGGTATATTCTCGAGTTAGGGTGGGGATGGCCCTTCAAAACTCGTGTTTGTACAGCGACGAAAGTTTTCCTGTCTAGTTACCAGGGACACCTCAGGAATCTCTTCGAGGCTTGGCAGGGCAAAGGTACGTTTCTCAAAGTGAGGCTGGAAAACCAGGTTCCCTTTCCCATAGCCACAAGGATATTGGATTCCTATCAATATACTAGAGGAGTCAGGCATCACCATCTTTTGAAGCAGTGAACTCCGCGTGCCTCTCGAGGTAGCAAACGATGGGAAGCATTCCATCGAATTGAGACGGGGACCTAGGTCTTTCTCTAGTGTCTCCTCAGGGGATTCAGACATCCCTTCTTATTGTGAGATGAAAGACGAGCCTGTATTCAAGCCACTGCAAGGAATTCGGGCCTGCTTTCAAGTCAGGTCTTCTCGGTGTATATTCCTCTTGAGGCAGCAAACTCAGGGTCCCTCCCACATACCTATTGCTGAGAGAATCCTCCTCTTGTGGTGCTTGTGGAAAGTTTGCATACGTCTTGAATCTCAGCCAGGGAATCACCTCTCATTTCTAGACGATTTGGTGTACCTGGAACATTCCTCGAGTTGCTGTGCTGAACTTGGTGCTCCTCTACACTTGGGACGGTGTTCTCAGTTAATCTCTGGAGTTGCCTCAAGGAAGTCAAGCCGCTGGTCTTGTATGATGGGGAACGGGGGATATTTCTGGAGTCAATGCAGGAGAATCGGGCCTCATGTAGAGTTGATTTGGGGTACAAGGGGCTGCTTCCTGTTGCTGGTATGACCTCAGGGTCCGTCTAGACTTGTGACAGTGTTCTTGAGGTCTGTCTTGAGATCCATCAAGCAAGTCGAGGCTCCTTACATGTTTAATGGGGATCACGGAATTGCTCTGCATGCAATGCAGGGGAATCGGGCCTCATTTCTCCTCGACGGGGAAGTCTCATTGTTATTCTCGTGTTGCGGCGGGGACCTGTGGTATATTCTCGAGTTATGGCGGGGATGGCCCTTCAAAACTCGTGTTTGTTCATTGACGTCAGGACTCCTGTCTACTTAAGAGGGACAAGTCAGGAATATCTTTCTGGCCTGACAGGGCAAAAGGTACGCTTCTCGAGGTGAGGCAGGAGACCCAGGGTCCCTTTGCAGTAGCCACAGGGATATTGGGATTCCTGTCAATGTTCAAAAGGAGTCAGGCATCGTCATCTTTTGAAGCAGTGAACTCCGCGTGCCTATTGAGGTGTCAAATTGATGTGAGGCATTCCGTCGAAATGAGGCGGAGACCTATGGCTTTCTCTAAGGTCTCCACAGGGGATTCAGACATCCCTTCACCTTTTGAGATGAAAGAAGAGCCTGTATTCAAGCCACTGCAAGGAAATATGGCCTCCTTTCTAGTCAGGGCTTCTCGGTATATATTCCACCTTAGGCAGCAAACTCAGGGGCCCACACACATAACTTGCTGAGAAGTCTCCTCTTGAGGTGCTTGTGGACATTTGGCATCAGTCTTGAGTCTAAGCCAGGGAATCAGCTCTCATCTTGAGACCATTTTGTGTACTCAGAGCATTCCTCGAGTTGCTGTGCTGAACTTCGTGTTCCTCTAGACTTGGGAATGGGATTTCGGGGAGTCTTTGGAGTTGCCTAAAGGAAGTCAACCACTGGTCGTGTTTGTTGGGGAATGGGGGATGGCTCTGGAGTCAATACGGGGGAATCGGACCTCATATCGAGTTGATTTCGGGTACATGGAGCAACTTCTCGTTGCTTGGATGACCTCAGGGTCCCTCTAGACTTGTGACAGTGTTCTTGGGGACTGTCTCGAGATCCATCAAGCAATTCGAGGCTCCTTAAATGTTTTATGACGATCTCGGAATTGCTCTGCATGCAATGCACGGGAATCGGGCCTCATCTCGCTTCGAGGGGAAAGTCTCATGGTTTTTCTCGAGTTCCGGAGGGGACCTGGGGTATATTCTCGACTTACAGTACGGATGGCCCTTCAAAGCTCGTGTTTGTTTGGCGACGTCAGGACCCCTGTCTAGTTACGAGGGACACCTCAGGAATCTCTTCGAGTCTTGGCAGGGCAAAACGGACGCTTCTCGATGTGAGGCGGGAGACACAGGGTCCTTTTCCAGTAGCCACAGCGATATTGGGATTCCTATCAATATTCAAGATTAGTCAGGCATCGTCATCTTTTGAAGGAGTGAACTGCGTGTGCCTCTCGAAGTGTCAAAGGGATATGAGGAATTCCGTCCTAATGAGGCGGGGACCTTGGTCTGTCTCTTGGGTCTCCACAGGGGATTCAGACATCCCTTCATGTTGTGAGATGAAAGACGATCCTGTATTTAAGCCACTGCAAGGAAATCTGGCCTGCTTTCGAATCAGGGCTTCTCAGTGAATATTCCATTTGAGGCAGAATTCTCAGGGTCCCTCCCACACACCTATTGCTGAGAGAAGCCTCCTTTTGAGGTTCTTGTGGAAAGTTGACATAGGTCTTGAGTCTAACCCAGGGAATCAGCTCTCATCTCGAGACAATTTGGGGTACACAGAGCATTTCTGGAGTTGCTGTGCTGAAATTGATGTTCCTCTAGACTTGGGATGGTGTTCTTGGGGAATCTGTGGAGTTTCCTAAAGGAAGTCAAGCCACTGGTCGTTTTTAATGGGGAACAGGTGATGGCTCTGGAGTCAATGCAGGGGAATGCGGCCTCATCTCAAGTTGATTTGGGGTACATGGAGCTCCTTCGAGTTTTTGGTCTGACACTGGGTCCGTCTAGACTTGTGACAGTGTTCTTGGGGACTGTTTCGAGATCCATCAAGCAAGTCGAGTCAGCTTACATGTTTGATGGGTATCACAGAGTTGCTCTGCATGCAATGCAGGGGAATCGGGCCTCATCTCTCTTCGACGGGGAAGTTTCATTGTTTTTCTTGAGTTCTGGCGGGGACCTGGGGTATATTCTCGAGTTACTGCGGGGATGGCCCTTCAAAACTCGTGTTTGATTAGCGAGGTTAGAACTGCTGTCTAGTTATGAGGGACACCTCAGGAATCTCTTCGAAGCTTGGCAGGGCAAATGGGACGCTTCTCGATGTGAGGCGGGAGACCCAGTGTTCCTTTCCAGTAGCCACAGGGATATTGGTATTCCTATCAGTGTTTCAAGAGGAATCAGGCATCGTCACGTTTTGAAGCAGTGAACTCCACGTGCGTCTCGAGGTGTCAAAGGGATGTGAGGAATTCAGTCGAAATGAGGCGGGGACCTAGGGCTTTCTCTAGGGTCTCCACAGGGGATTCAGACATCCCTTTATCTTGAGAGATGAAAGACGAGCCTGTATTCAAGCCACTGCAAGGAAATCCGGCCTCCTTTCTAGTCAGGGCTTCTCGGTATATATTCCACTTGAGGCAGCAAACTCATGGGCCAACCCACATAACTCTTGCTGAGAAGCCTCCTCTTGAGGTGCTTGTGGACAGTTGGCATACGTCTCGAGCCTAAGCCTCGGAATCAGCGCTCATCTCGAGACCATTTTGGGTACTTGGAGCATTCCTCGAGTTGCTGTGCTGAACTTCGTGTTCCTCTAAACTTGGGAATGTGTTTTCGGGGAATCTTTGGAATTGCCTAAATGAAGTCAACCACTGGTCGCGTTTGTTGGGGAACGGCGGATGGCTCTGGAATCAATGCAGGGAAATCGGGCCTCATATCGAGTTGTTTTGGGGTACATGGAGCTCCTTCTCGTTGCTGGGTGACTTCACGGTCCCTTTAGACTTGTGACAGTGTTCTTGGGGACTGTCTCGAGATCCATCAAGCAAGTCCAGGCTCCGTAAATGTTTGATGACAATCTCGGAATTGCTCTGCATGCAATGCAGGGGTATCGGGCCTCATCTCGCTTCGAGGGGGAAGTCTCATGGTTTTTCTCGAGCTGTGGAGGGGACCTGGGGTATATTCTCGAGTTACGGCACGGAGGGCCCTTCAAAACTCGTGTTTGTTCAGCGAAGTCAGGACCCCTGTCTAGTTCCGAGGGACACCTCAGGAATCTCTTCGAGTCTTGGCAGGGCAAAACGGACGCTTCTCGAGGTGAGGCGGGAAACCCAGGGTCCTTTTCCAGTAGCCACAGCGATATTGGGATTCCTATTAATGTTCAAGATTAGTCAGGCATCGTCATCTTTTGAAGCAGTGAACTGCACGTGCCTCTCGATGTGTCAAAGGGATGTGAGAAATTCCGTCCTAATGAGGCGGGGAACTAGGTCTGTCTCTAGGGTCTCCACAGGGGATTCAGACATCCCTTCATGTTGTGAGATGAAAGACGAGCGTGTATTCAAGCCACTGCAAGGAAATCCGGCCTTCTTTCCAATCAGGGCTTCTCGGTGTATATTCCATTTGAGGCAGGAAACTCAGGGTCCCTCCCACATATCTATTGCTGATAGAAGCCTCCTCTGGAGGTGCTTCTGGAAAGTTCAGATAGGTCTTGAGTCTAAGCGAGGGAATCAGCTCGCATCTCGAGATGATTTGGCGTACATGGAGCATTCCTCGAGTTGCTGTGCTGAAATTGATGTTCCTATAGACTTGGGACGGTGTTCTTGGGGAATCTGTGGAGTTTCCTAAAGGAAGTCAAGCCACTGGTCGTTTTTGATGGGGAACAGGTGATGGCTCTGGAGACATTGCAGTGGAATACAGCCTCATCTCAAGTTGATTTGGGGTACATGGAGCTCCTTCGTGTTCCTGGGGTGAGCCAGGTTCCCTCTAGATTTGTGACAGTGTTCTTGGGGATTGTCTGGAGATCCATCAAGCAAGTCGAGGCTCCTTACATGTTTGACGGGGATCACAGAGTTGCTCTCCATGCAATGCAGGGGAATCGGGCCTCATCTCTCTTCGACAGGGAAGTCTCTTTGTTTGTCTCGAGTTCTAGCGGTGACCTGGCGTATATTGTCGAGCTACGGCGGGGATTGCCGTTCAAAACTCGTGTTTGTTTAGCGAGGTTAGGACTCCCGTCTAGTTACGAGGGACACCTCAGGAATCTCTTCGAGGCTTGGCAGTGCAAAAGGGACGCTTCTCGAGGTGAGGCGTGAGACCCAGCGTTCCTTTCCAGTAGCCACAAGATATTATCATTCCTGCCAATGTTCAAGAGGAATCAGGCATTGTCACCTTTTGAAGCAGTTAACTTCACGTGCCTGTCGTGGTGTCAAAGGGATGTGAGGCATTCCGTCGAAATGAAGCGGGACCTAGGGCTTTATCTATGGTCTACACAGGGGATTCAGACATCCCTTCATCTTGTGAGATGAATACGAGCCTGTATTCAAGCCATTGCAAGGAAATCCAGCCTGATTTCTAGTCAGGGCTTCTCGGTGTATATTCCATTTGAGGAAGCAAACTCAGGGTCCCGCCCACATACCTATTACTGAGAGGAGCCTCCTCTTGAGGTGCTTGTGGAATGTTGGCATACGTCTTGAAACTAAGCCAGGAAATCACCTCTCATCTCGGGATCATTTTGGGTACTCAGAGCATTCCTCGTGGTGCTGTGCTGAACTTCGTGTTCCTCTAAATTTGGGGATGTGTTTTCGGGGAATGTTTGGAGTTGCCTAAAGGAAGTCAACCATTGGTCGTGTTTGTTGGGGAACGGGGGATGGCTCTGGAGTCAATAGAGGGGAATCGGGCCTCATATCGAGTTGTTTTGGGGTACATGGAGCTCCTTCTCGTTGCTGGGTGACTTCAGGGTCCCTCTAGGCTTGTGACAGTGTTCTTGGGGACTGTCTCGAGATCCATCAAGCAAGTCGAGGCTCCTTAAATGTTTGATGACGATCTCGGAATTGCTCTGCATGCAATGCAGGGGAATCGGGCCTCATCTCGCTTCGAGGGGGAAGTCTTATGGTTTTTCTCCAGTTGTGGAGGGGACCTGGGGTATATTCTCGAGTTACGGCACGGACGGCCCTTCAAACCTCGTGTTTGTTCAGCGACGTCAGGACCCCTGTCTAGTTTCGAGTGACACCACAGGAATCTCTTCGAGTCTTGGCAGGGCAAAACGGACGCTTCTCGAGGTGAGGCGGGAGACCCAGGTCCTTTTCCAGTAGCCACAGCGATATTGGGATTCCAATCAATGTTCAAGATTAGTCAGATATCGTCATTGTTTGAAGCAGTGAACTGTATGTGCCTCTCGAAATGTCAAAGGGATGTGAGGAATTCCGTCCTAATGAGGCGGGGACCTAGGTCTGTCTCTAGGGACTCCACAGGGGCTCAGACATCCCTTCATGTTGTGAGATGAAAGACGAGCTTGTATTCAAGCTACTGCAAGGAAATCCGGCCTGCTTTCGAGTCAGGGCTTCTCGGTGTATATTCCATTTGAGGCAGAAATCTCAGAGTCCCTCCATCATACCTATTGCTGAGAGAAGCCTCCTCTTGAGGTGCTTGTGGACAGTTGGAATACGTCTCGAGCCTAAGCCAGGGAATCAGATCTCATCTCGAGACCATTTTGGGTACTCGGAGCATTCCTCGAGTTGCTGTGCTGAAATTGATGTTCCTCTAGACTTGGGACGGTGTCTTGGGGAATCTGTGGAGTTTCCTAAAGGAAGTCAAGCGACTGGTCGTGTTTGATGGGGAACGGGGGATGGCTCTGGAGTCAATGCAGGGGAATCTGGCCTCATCTCAAGTTGATTTGGGGTACATGGAGCTCCTTCGAGTTTTTGGGCTGACCCTGGGTCCCTCTAGACTTGTGACAGTGTTCTTGGGGACTGTCTCGAGATCCATCAAGCAAGTCGAGGCAGCTTACATGTTTGATGGGTATCACAGAGTTGCTCTGCATGCAATGCAGGGGAATCGGGCCTCATCTCTCTTCGACGGGGAAGTCTCATTGTTTTTCTCGAGTTCTGGCGGGGACCTGGGGTATATTCTCGTGTTACTGCGGGGATGGCCCTTCAAAATTCGTGTTTGATTAGCGAGGTTAGAACTCCTGTCTAGTTATGAGGGACACCTCAGGAATCTCTTCGAGGCTTGGCAGGGCAAATGGGACGCTTCTCGAGGTGAGGCGGGAGATGCAGCGTCCCTTTCCAGTAGCCACAGGGATATTGGTATTCCTATCAGTGTTCAAGAGGAGTCAGGCATCGTCACGTTTTTGAAGCAGTGAACTCCGCGTGCCACTCGAGGTGTCAAAGGGATGTGAGGAATTCAGTCAAAATGATGCGGGGACCTAGGGCTTTCTCTAGGGTCTCCACAGGCGATTCAGACATCCCTTTTTCTTGAGAGATGAAAGACGAGCCTGTATTCAAGCCACTGCAAGGAAATCCGGCCTCCTTTCTAGTCAGGGCTTCTCGGTATAAATTCCACTTGAGGCAGCAAACTCAGGGGCCCACCCACATAACTCTTGCTGAGAAGCCTCCTCTTGAGGTTCTTGTGGACAGTTGGCATATGTCTCGAGTCTAAGCCACGAAATCAGCTCTCATCTCGAGACCATTTTGGGTATTTGGAGCATTCTTCGAGTTGCTGTGCTGAACTTCGTGTTCCTCTAGCCTTGGGAATGTGTTTTCGGGGAATCTTTGGAATTGCCTAAAGGAAGTCAACCACTGGTCGTGTTTGCTGGGGAACGGGGGATGGCTCTGGAGTCAATGCAGGGAAATCGGACTTCATATCGAGTTGATTTGGGGTACATGGAGCTCCTTCTCGTTGCTGGGGTGACTTCATTGTCCCTCTAGACTTGTGACAGTGTTCTTGGGGACTGTCTCGATATCAATCAAGCAAGTCGAGGCTCCTTCAATGTTTGATGACGATCTCGGAATTGCTCTGCATGCAATGGAGGGGAATCGGGCCTCAACTCGCTTCGAAGAGGAAGTGTCATGGTTTTTCTCGAGTTGCGGAGGTGACCTGGGGTGTATTCTCGAGTTACGGCACGGATGGCCCTTCAAAACTCGTGTTTGTTTGGCGACGTCAGGACCCCTGTCTAGTTTCGAGTGACACCTCAGGAATCTCTTCGAGTCTTGGCAGGGCAAAACGGACGGTTCTCGAGGTGAAGCGGGAGACTCAGGTTCCTTTTCCAGTAACCACAGCGATACTGGGATTCCTATCAATGTTCAAGATTAGTCAGGCATCGTCATCTTTTGAAGCAGTGAACTGCGCGTGCCTCTCGAAGTGTCAAAGGGATGTGAGGAATTCCGTCGTAATGAGGCGGGGACCTAGGTCTGTCTGTAGGTTCTCCACAGGGGATTCAGACATCCCTTCATCTTGTGAGATGAAAGACGAGCGTGTATTCAAGCCACTGCAAGGAAATCTGCCTGCTTTCGAGTCAGGGCTTCTCGGTGTATATTCCATTTGAGGCAGAAATCTCAGGGTCCCTCCCACATACCTATTGCTGAGAGAAGCCTCCTCTTGAGTTGCTTGTAGAAAGTTGGCATACGTCTTAATTCTAAGCCAGGGAATACGTTCTCATGTTGAGACGTTTTGTGGTACATGGAGCATTTCTCGAGTTGCTGTTCTGAACTTGGTTTTCCTCTAGACTTGGGACGGTGTTCTTGCGGAATCTCTGGAGTTGCCTAAATGAGGTCAAGCCGATGGTCGTGTTTGATGGGGAACAGGGGATATCTCTGGAGTAAATGCAGGGGAATCGGGCCTCATCTCGAGTTGATTTTGGGTACATGGAGCTCCTTCGTGTTCCTGGGGTGATCTCAGGGTCCCTCTAGACTTGTGACAGTGTTCTTGGGGACTTTCTCGAGATCCATCAAGCAAGTCGAGGCTCCTTACATGTTTGATGGAGATCACGGAAATGCTCTGCAGGCAGTGCAGGGGAATCGGGCCTCATCTCGCGTCGAGGGGGAAGTCTCATTGTTTTATCCAGTTGCGGCTTGGACGTGGGGTACGTTCTCGAGTTACGGTGGGGAGGGCCTTTCAAAACTCGTGTTTGGTCAGTGATGTCAGGACTCCTGTGTAGTTACGAGGGACACCTCAGGAATCTCTTCGAGGCTTGGCAGGGCAAAAGGGACGCTTCTCGAGGTGAGGCGGGAGGCCCAGGGTCCCTTTCCAGTAGCCACAGGGATAATGGGATTTCTATCAATTTTCAAGAGGAGTCAGGCATCGTCACCTTTTGAAGCAGTGATTTCCGCGAGCCTCTCGAGGTATCAAAGGGACGTGAGGCATTCCGTCGAAATCACGTCGGGACTAGGGCTTTCTCTAAGGTCTCCGCAGGGGATTCAGACATCCCTTCACCTTTTGAGATGAAAGAAGAGCCTGTATTCAAGCCACTGCAAGGAAATCCGGCCTCCTTTCTAGTCAGGGCTTCTCGGTATATATTCCACTTGAGGCAGCAAACTCAGGGGCCCACACACATAACTTGCTGAGAAGTCTCCTCTTGAGGTGCTTGTGGACATTTGGCATCAGTCTTGAGTCTAAGCCAGGGAATCAGCTCTCATCTCGAGACCATTTTGGGTACTCAGAGCATTCCTCGAGTTGCTGTGCTGAACTTCGTGTTCCTCTAGACTTGGGAATGGGATTTCGGGGAGTCTTTGGAGTTGCCTAAAGGAAGTCAACCACTGGTCGTGTTTGTTGGGGAACGGGGGATGGCTCTGGAGTCAATACAGGGGAATCGGGCCTCATATCGAGTTGATTTCGGGTACATGGAGCAACTTCTCGTTGCTTGGATGACCTCAGGGTCCCTCTAGACTTGTGACAGTGTTCTTGGGGACTGTCTCGAGATCCATCAAGCAATTCGAGGCTCCTTAAAAGTTTTATGACGATCTCGGAATTACTCTGCATGCAATGCACGGGAATCGGGCCTCATCTCGCTTCAAGGGGAAAGTCTCATGGTTTTTTTTTCTCGAGTTCCGGAGGGGACCTGGGGTATATTCTCGACTTACAGTACGGATGGCCCTTCGAAACTCGTGTTTGTTTGGCGACGTCAGGACTCCTGTCTAGTTACGAGGGACACCTCAGGAATCTCTTCGAGTCTTGGCAGGGCAAAACGGACGCTTCTCGATGTGAGGCGGGAGACACAGGGTCCTTTTCCAGTAGCCACAGCGATATTGGGATTCCTATCAATATTCAAGATTAGTCAGGCATCGTCATCTTTTGAAGGAGTGAACTGTGTGTGCCTCTCGAAGTGTCAAAGGGATATGAGGAATTCCGTCCTAATGAGGCAGGGACCTTGGTCTGTCTCTAGGGTCTCCACAGGGGATTCAGACATCCGTTCATGTTGTGAGATGAAAGACGATCCTGTATTTAAGCCACTGCAAGGAAATCCGGCCTGCTTTCGAATCAGGGCTTCTCAGTGAATATTCCATTTGAGGCAGAATTCTCAGGGTCCCCCCACACACCTATTGCTGAGAGAAGCCTCCTTTTGAGGTTCTTGTGCAAAGTTGACATAGGTCTTGAGTCTAAGCCAGGGAATCAGCTCTCATCTCGAGACAATTTGGGGTACACAGAGCATTTCTGGAGTTGCTGTGCTGAAATTGATGTTCCTCTAGACTTGGGACGGTGTTCTTGGGGAATCTGTGGAGTTTCCTAAAGGAAGTCAAGCCACTGGTCGTTTTTAATGGGGAACAGGTGATGGCTCTGGAGTCAATGCAGGGGAATGCGGCCTCATCTCAAGTTGATTTGGGGTACATGGAGCTCCTTCGAGTTTTTGGTCTGACACTGGGTCCGTCTAGACTTGTGACAGTGTTCTTGGGGACTGTTTCGAGATCCATCAAGCAAGTCGAGTCAGCTTACATGTTTGATGGGTATCACAGAGTTGCTCTGCATGCAATGCAGGGGAATCGGGCCTCATCTCTCTTCGACGGGGAAGTTTCATTGTTTTTCTCGAGTTCTGGCGGGGACCTGGGGTATATTCTCGAGTTACTGCGGGGATGGCCCTTCAAAACTCGTGTTTGATTAGCGAGGTTAGAACTGCTGTCTAGTTATGAGGGACACCTCAGGAATCTCTTTGAAGCTTGGCAGGGCAAATGGGACGCTTCTCGATGTGAGGCGGGAGACCCAGTGTTCCTTTCCAGTAGCCACAGGGATATTGGTATTCCTATCAGTGTTCAAGAGGAATCAGGCATCGTCACGTTTTGAAGCAGTGAACTCCACGTGCGTCTCGAGGAGTCAAAGGGATGTGAGGAATTCAGTCGAAATGAGGCGGGGACCTAGGGCTTTCTCTAGGGTCTCCACAGGGGATTCAGACATCCCTTTATCTTGAGAGATGAAAGACGAGCCTGTATTCAAGCCACTGCAAGGAAATCCGGCCTCCTTTCTAGTCAGGGCTTCTCGGTATATATTCCACTTGAGGCAGCAAACTCATGGGCCAACCCACATAACTCTTGCTGAGAAGCCTCCTCTTGAGGTGCTTGTGGACAGTTGGCATACGTCTCGAGCCTAAGCCTCGGAATCAGCGCTCATCTCGAGACCATTTTGGGTACTTGGAGCATTCCTCGAGTTGCTGTGCTGAACTTCGTGTTCCTCTAAACTTGGGAATGTGTTTTCGGGGAATCTTTGGAATTGCCTAAATGAAGTCAACCACTGGTCGCGTTTGTTGGGGAACGGCGGATGGCTCTGGAATCAATGCAGGGAAATCGGGCCTCATATCGAGTTGTTTTGGGGTACATGGAGCTCCTTCTCGTTGCTGGGTGACTTCACGGTCCCTTTAGACTTGTGACAGTGTTCTTGGGGACTGTCTCGAGATCCATCAAGCAAGTCCAGGCTCCGTAAATGTTTGATGACAATCTCAGAATTGCTCTGCATGCAATGCAGGGGTATCGGGCCTCATCTCGCTTCGAGGGGGAAGTCTCATGGTTTTTCTCGAGCTGTGGAGGGGACCTGGGGTATATTCTCGAGTTACGGCACGGAGGGCCCTTCAAAACTCGTGTTTGTTCAGCGAAGTCAGGACCCCTGTCTAGTTACGAGGGACACCTCAGGAATCTCTTCGAGTCTTGGCAGGGCAAAACGGACGCTTCTCGAGGTGAGGCGGGAGACCCAGGTCCTTTTCCAGTAGCCACAGCGATATTGGGATTCCAATCAATGTTCAAGATTAGTCAGATATCGTCATTGTTTGAAGCAGTGAACTGTATGTGCCTCTCGAAATGTCAAAGGGATGTGAGGAATTCCGTCCTAATGAGGCGGGGACCTAGGTCTGTCTCTAGGGACTCCACAGGGGCTCAGACATCCCTTCATGTTGTGAGATGAAAGACGAGCTTGTATTCAAGCTACTGCAAGGAAATCCGGCCTGCTTTCGAGTCAGGGCTTCTCGGTGTATATTCCATTTGAGGCAGAAATCTCAGAGTCCCTCCATCATACCTATTGCTGAGAGAAGCCTCCTCTTGAGGTGCTTGTGGACAGTTGGAATACGTCTCGAGCCTAAGCCAGGGAATCAGATCTCATCTCGAGACCATTTTGGGTACTCGGAGCATTCCTCGAGTTGCTGTGCTGAAATTGATGTTCCTCTAGACTTGGGACGGTGTCTTGGGGAATCTGTGGAGTTTCCTAAAGGAAGTCAAGCGACTGGTCGTGTTTGATGGGGAACGGGGGGGGATGGCTCTGGAGTCAATGCAGGGGAATCTGGCCTCATCTCAAGTTGATTTGGGGTACATGGAGCTCCTTCGAGTTTTTGGGCTGACCCTGGGTCCCTCTAGACTTGTGACAGTGTTCTTGGGGACTGTCTCGAGATCCATCAAGCAAGTCGAGGCAGCTTACATGTTTGATGGGTATCACAGAGTTGCTCTGCATGCAATGCAGGGGAATCGGGCCTCATCTCTCTTCGACGGGGAAGTCTCATTGTTTTTCTCGAGTTCTGGCGGGGACCTGGGGTATATTCTCGTGTTACTGCGGGGATGGCCCTTCAAAATTCGTGTTTGATTAGCGAGGTTAGAACTCCTGTCTAGTTATGAGGGACACCTCAGGAATCTCTTCGAGGCTTGGCAGGGCAAATGGGACGCTTCTCGAGGTGAGGCGGGAGATGCAGCGTCCCTTTCCAGTAGCCACAGGGATATTGGTATTCCTATCAGTGTTCAAGAGGAGTCAGGCATCGTCACGTTTTTGAAGCAGTGAACTCCGCGTGCCACTCGAGGTGTCAAAGGGATGTGAGGAATTCAGTCAAAATGATGCGGGGACCTAGGGCTTTCTCTAGGGTCTCCACAGGCGATTCAGACATCCCTTTTTCTTGAGAGATGAAAGACGAGCCTGTATTCAAGCCACTGCAAGGAAATCCGGCCTCCTTTCTAGTCAGGGCTTCTCGGTATAAATTCCACTTGAGGCAGCAAACTCAGGGGCCCACCCACATAACTCTTGCTGAGAAGCCTCCTCTTGAGGTTCTTGTGGACAGTTGGCATATGTCTCGAGTCTAAGCCACGAAATCAGCTCTCATCTCGAGACCATTTTGGGTATTTGGAGCATTCCTCGAGTTGCTGTGCTGAACTTCGTGTTCCTCTAGCCTTGGGAATGTGTTTTCGGGGAATCTTTGGAATTGCCTAAAGGAAGTCAACCACTGGTCGTGTTTGCTGGGGAACGGGGGATGGCTCTGGAGTCAATGCAGGGAAATCGGACTTCATATCGAGTTGATTTGGGGTACATGGAGCTCCTTCTCGTTGCTGGGGTGACTTCATTGTCCCTCTAGACTTGTGACAGTGTTCTTGGGGACTGTCTCGATATCAATCAAGCAAGTCGAGGCTCCTTCAATGTTTGATGACGATCTCGGAATTGCTCTGCATGCAATGGAGGGGAATCGGGCCTCAACTCGCTTCGAAGAGGAAGTGTCATGGTTTTTCTCGAGTTGCGGAGGTGACCTGGGGTGTATTCTCGAGTTACGGCACGGATGGCCCTTCAAAACTCGTGTTTGTTTGGCGACGTCAGGACCCCTGTCTAGTTTCGAGTGACACCTCAGGAATCTCTTCGAGTCTTGGCAGGGCAAAACGGACGGTTCTCGAGGTGAAGCGGGAGACTCAGGTTCCTTTTCCAGTAACCACAGCGATACTGGGATTCCTATCAATGTTCAAGATTAGTCAGGCATCGTCATCTTTTGAAGCAGTGAACTGCGCGTGCCTCTCGAAGTGTCAAAGGGATGTGAGGAATTCCGTCGTAATGAGGCGGGGACCTAGGTCTGTCTGTAGGTTCTCCACAGGGGATTCAGACATCCCTTCATCTTGTGAGATGAAAGACGAGCGTGTATTCAAGCCACTGCAAGGAAATCTGCCTGCTTTCGAGTCAGGGCTTCTCGGTGTATATTCCATTTGAGGCAGAAATCTCAGGGTCCCTCCCACATACCTATTGCTGAGAGAAGCCTCCTCTTGAGTTGCTTGTAGAAAGTTGGCATACGTCTTAATTCTAAGCCAGGGAATACGTTCTCATGTTGAGACGTTTTGTGGTACATGGAGCATTTCTCGAGTTGCTGTTCTGAACTTGGTTTTCCTCTAGACTTGGGACGGTGTTCTTGCGGAATCTCTGGAGTTGCCTAAATGAGGTCAAGCCGATGGTCGTGTTTGATGGGGAACAGGGGATATCTCTGGAGTAAATGCAGGGGAATCGGGCCTCATCTCGAGTTGATTTTGGGTACATGGAGCTCCTTCGTGTTCCTGGGGTGATCTCAGGGTCCCTCTAGACTTGTGACAGTGTTCTTGGGGACTTTCTCGAGATCCATCAAGCAAGTCGAGGCTCCTTACATGTTTGATGGAGATCACGGAAATGCTCTGCAGGCAGTGCAGGGGAATCGGGCCTCATCTCGCGTCGAGGGGGAAGTCTCATTGTTTTATCCAGTTGCGGCTTGGACGTGGGGTACGTTCTCGAGTTACGGTGGGGAGGGCCTTTCAAAACTCGTGTTTGGTCAGTGATGTCAGGACTCCTGTGTAGTTACGAGGGACACCTCAGGAATCTCTTCGAGGCTTGGCAGGGCAAAAGGGACGCTTCTCGAGGTGAGGCGGGAGGCCCAGGGTCCCTTTCCAGTAGCCACAGGGATAATGGGATTTCTATCAATTTTCAAGAGGAGTCAGGCATCGTCACCTTTTGAAGCAGTGATTTCCGCGAGCCTCTCGAGGTATCAAAGGGACGTGAGGCATTCCGTCGAAATCACGTCGGGACCTAGGGCTTTCTCTAAGGTCTCCGCAGGGGATTCAGACATCCCTTCACCTTTTGAGATGAAAGAAGAGCCTGTATTCAAGCCACTGCAAGGAAATCCGGCCTCCTTTCTAGTCAGGGCTTCTCGGTATATATTCCACTTGAGGCAGCAAACTCAGGGGCCCACACACATAACTTGCTGAGAAGTCTCCTCTTGAGGTGCTTGTGGACATTTGGCATCAGTCTTGAGTCTAAGCCAGGGAAATCAGCTCTCATCTCGAGACCATTTTGGGTACTCAGAGCATTCCTCGAGTTGCTGTGCTGAACTTCGTGTTCCTCTAGACTTGGGAATGGGATTTCGGGGAGTCTTTGGAGTTGCCTAAAGGAAGTCAACCACTGGTCGTGTTTGTTGGGGAACGGGGGATGGCTCTGGAGTCAATACAGGGGAATCGGGCCTCATATCGAGTTGATTTCGGGTACATGGAGCAACTTCTCGTTGCTTGGATGACCTCAGGGTCCCTCTAGACTTGTGACAGTGTTCTTGGGGACTGTCTCGAGATCCATCAAGCAATTCGAGGCTCCTTAAAAGTTTTATGACGATCTCGGAATTACTCTGCATGCAATGCACGGGAATCGGGCCTCATCTCGCTTCAAGGGGAAAGTCTCATGGTTTTCTCGAGTTCCGGAGGGGACCTGGGGTATATTCTCGACTTACAGTACGGATGGCCCTTCGAAACTCGTGTTTGTTTGGCGACGTCAGGACTCCTGTCTAGTTACGAGGGACACCTCAGGAATCTCTTCGAGTCTTGGCAGGGCAAAACGGACGCTTCTCGATGTGAGGCGGGAGACACAGGGTCCTTTTCCAGTAGCCACAGCGATATTGGGATTCCTATCAATATTCAAGATTAGTCAGGCATCGTCATCTTTTGAAGGAGTGAACTGTGTGTGCCTCTCGAAGTGTCAAAGGGATATGAGGAATTCCGTCCTAATGAGGCAGGGACCTTGGTCTGTCTCTAGGGTCTCCACAGGGGATTCAGACATCCGTTCATGTTGTGAGATGAAAGACGATCCTGTATTTAAGCCACTGCAAGGAAATCCGGCCTGCTTTCGAATCAGGGCTTCTCAGTGAATATTCCATTTGAGGCAGAATTCTCAGGGTCCCCCCACACACCTATTGCTGAGAGAAGCCTCCTTTTGAGGTTCTTGTGCAAAGTTGACATAGGTCTTGAGTCTAAGCCAGGGAATCAGCTCTCATCTCGAGACAATTTGGGGTACACAGAGCATTTCTGGAGTTGCTGTGCTGAAATTGATGTTCCTCTAGACTTGGGACGGTGTTCTTGGGGAATCTGTGGAGTTTCCTAAAGGAAGTCAAGCCACTGGTCGTTTTTAATGGGGAACAGGTGATGGCTCTGGAGTCAATGCAGGGGAATGCGGCCTCATCTCAAGTTGATTTGGGGTACATGGAGCTCCTTCGAGTTTTTGGTCTGACACTGGGTCCGTCTAGACTTGTGACAGTGTTCTTGGGGACTGTTTCGAGATCCATCAAGCAAGTCGAGTCAGCTTACATGTTTGATGGGTATCACAGAGTTGCTCTGCATGCAATGCAGGGGAATCGGGCCTCATCTCTCTTCGACGGGGAAGTTTCATTGTTTTTCTCGAGTTCTGGCGGGGACCTGGGGTATATTCTCGAGTTACTGCGGGGATGGCCCTTCAAAACTCGTGTTTGATTAGCGAGGTTAGAACTGCTGTCTAGTTATGAGGGACACCTCAGGAATCTCTTTGAAGCTTGGCAGGGCAAATGGGACGCTTCTCGATGTGAGGCGGGAGACCCAGTGTTCCTTTCCAGTAGCCACAGGGATATTGGTATTCCTATCAGTGTTCAAGAGGAATCAGGCATCGTCACGTTTTGAAGCAGTGAACTCCACGTGCGTCTCGAGGAGTCAAAGGGATGTGAGGAATTCAGTCGAAATGAGGCGGGGACCTAGGGCTTTCTCTAGGGTCTCCACAGGGGATTCAGACATCCCTTTATCTTGAGAGATGAAAGACGAGCCTGTATTCAAGCCACTGCAAGGAAATCCGGCCTCCTTTCTAGTCAGGGCTTCTCGGTATATATTCCACTTGAGGCAGCAAACTCATGGGCCAACCCACATAACTCTTGCTGAGAAGCCTCCTCTTGAGGTGCTTGTGGACAGTTGGCATACGTCTCGAGCCTAAGCCTCGGAATCAGCGCTCATCTCGAGACCATTTTGGGTACTTGGAGCATTCCTCGAGTTGCTGTGCTGAACTTCGTGTTCCTCTAAACTTG
>JAJLRB010005183.1:0-68966 GCA_020976825.1 Odocoileus hemionus | reverse complement strand
CCTTTGGCCCTGAACACCGTCCCAAGTCTAGAGGAGCACCAAGTTCAGCACAGCAACTCGAGGAATGTTCCAGGTACACCAAATCGTCTAGAAATGAGAGGTGATTCCCTGGCTGAGATTCAAGACGCATGCAAACTTTCCACAAGCACCACAAGAGGAGGATTCTCTCAGCAATAGGTATGTGGGAGGGACCCTGAGTTTGCTGCCTCAAGAGGAATATACACCGAGAAACCCTGACTTGAAAGCAGGCCGGATTTCCTTGCAGTGGCTTGAATACAGGCTCGTCTTTCATCTGACAAGATGAAGGGATGGCTGAATCCCCTGTGGAGACCCTAGAGAAAGCCCTAAATCCACGACTCAGTTCGACGGAATGCCTCACATCCCTTTGACACCTCCAGAGTCACGCGGAGTACACTGCTTCAAAAGGTGATGATGCCTGACTCCTCTTGAACATTGATAGTATTCCCAATAACACTGTGACTACTGCAAAGGGACCCTGGGTCTCCCGCCTCACATTGAGAAGCTTCCTTTTTGTCCTGCCAAGCCTCGAAGAGATTCCTGAGGTGTCCCTCGTAACTAGACAGGAGTCCTGATGTCGCTGAACAAACACGAGTTTTGAGGGACCATCCCCGCCGTAACTCGAGAATATACCCCAGGTCCCCGCCGCAACTCGAGAAAAACCATCAGACATCCCCCTCGAAGCGAAATGAGGCCCGATTCCCCTGCATTGCATGCAGAGCAATTCCGTGATCCCCATCAAACATGTAAGGAGCCTCGACTTGCTTGATTGATCTGGAGACATTCCCCAAGAACACTGTCTCAAGTCTAGAGTGACCCTGAGGTCACCCAAGCAACACGAAAGAGCTCACCCAAGCAACAAGAAAGAGCTCAATGTACACCAAATCAACTTGAGAAGAGGCCCGATTGCCCTGCATTGA
The DNA here is from genome assembly GCA_020976825.1 of Odocoileus hemionus. NCBI lineage: Eukaryota > Metazoa > Chordata > Mammalia > Artiodactyla > Cervidae > Odocoileus > Odocoileus hemionus. The sequence continues at coordinate 68,028 of JAJLRB010005183.1, read as the reverse complement.
CCCCAGAGCCATCCTCCGTTTCCCATCAAGCATGACCAGTGGCTTGACTTCCTTTAGGCAACTCCAGAGATTAACCGAGAACACCGTCCCAAGTCTAGAGGAGCACCAAGTTCAGCAGAGCAAGACGAGGAATGTTCCGTGTACCCCGAATCGTCTCGAGATGAGAGCTGATTTCCTGGCTGAGATTCAAGACATATGCAAACTTTCCACAAGCACCTCAAGAGGAGGCTTCTCTCAGCAATAGGTATGTGGGAGGGAACCTGAGTTTGCTGCCTCAAGTGGAATATACACCGAGAAACTCTGACTTGAAATCAGGCCAGATTTCCTAGCAGTAGCTTGAATACAGGCTCGTCTTTCATCTGACAAGATGAAGGGTTGTCTGAATACCCTGTGGAGACCCTAGAGAAAGCCCTACGTCCCCGCCTCATTTCGACAGAATGCCTGACATCACTTTGACACCTCGAGAAGCAGGCGGAGTTTAATGCTTCAAAAGGTGACGATGCCTGACTCCTCTTGAACATTGATAGGATTTCCAATATCCCTGTGGATACTGGAAAGGGAACGTGGGTCTCCAGGCTCACTTCGAGAAATGTCCCTTTTTGCCCTGCCAAGCCTCGAAGAGATTCCTAAGATGTCCCTCGTAACTAGACATGAGTCCTGACGTCGATGAACAAACACGAGTTTTCAAGGGCAATCCCTGCCGTAGTTCAAGAATATTCCCCAGGTCCCCGCCACAACTCGAGAAATACCATGAGACTTCCCCCTCGAAGCGAGATCACGCCCGATTCCACTGCATTGCATGCAGAGCAATTCCGTGATCCCCATAAAACATGTAAGGAGCCTCGACTTGCTTGATGGATCTCAATACAATCCCCAAGAACACTGTCACAAGTCTAGAGGGACCCTGAGGTCACACCAGAAACACGAAGGAGCTCCATGTACCCCAAATTAACTCGACATGAAGTCCGATTCCCCTGCATTGATTCTAGAGGCTCCCCCCGTTATCCATCAACACGATCAGTGGCTTGACTTCCTTTTGGCAACACCAGAGATTCCTCGAGAACACCATCCCAAGTCTAGAGGAACACCAAGATCAGCACAGCAACTAAAGGAATGCACCGTGTACCCCAAATAGACTCGAGATGAGAGCTGACTCCCTCGCTTAGACTCAAGACATATGCCAACTTTCCACAATCACCTCAACAGGAGGCTTCTCTCAGCAATAAGCATGTGATAGGGACCCTGAGTTTGCTGCCTCAAGCGGAATATACACCGAGAAGACCTGACTCACAAGGAAGCTGGATTTCTTTGCAGTGGCTTGAATACAGGCTCGTCATTCATCTCACAAGATGAAGGGATGTGTGTATGCCCTGTGGATACCCTCGAGAATGACCTATGTCCCTGCCTCATTTCGACGGAATGCCTCGCATCCCTTTGACAACTCGAGTGGCACGTGGAGTTCACTGCTTCAAAAGGTGATGATGCCTGACTCCTCTTGAACATTGATAGGATTCCCAATATACCTGTGGATACTGGAAAGGGAAGCTGGGTCTCCCGCCTCACCTCGAGAAGCATGCCTTTTGCCCTTCCAGGCCTCAAAGATTTTCCTGACGTGTCCCTCGTAACTAGACAGGAGTCCTGATGTCACTGAGCAAACACGAGTTTTGAAGGGCCATCCCCGCCGCAACTCCAGAAAAACCATGAGACTTATCCCTCGAAGCGACATTAGGCACCATTGCACTGCATTGCATGCAGAGCAATTCCGTGATCCCTATCAAGCATGTAAGGAGACTCGACTTGCTTCATGCATCTCGAGACAGTCCCCAAGAACACTGTCACAAGTCTAGAGGGACCCTGAGGTCACCTCTGCAACACGAAGGTGTTCCATGTACCCCAAATCAACTCGAAATGAGGCCCGATTCCCATGCATTGAATCCAGTGCCAGCCCCTTTCCCCCTCATACACGGCCAGCGGCTTGGACTTCCTTTAGGCAACTCCAGAGATTCCCCGAGAACACCGTCCCAAGTCTGGAGGAACATGCAAATCAGCACAGCAACTCGAGGAATGCTCCGTGTACCACAAATCGTCTCGAGAAGAGAGCTGATTCCCTGGCAGAGACTCAAGACATATGCCAACTTTCCACAAATACCTCAAGTGGAGGATTCTTTCAGCAAGAGGTGTGTGGGAGGGACCCTGAGTTTGCTGCCTCAAATGGAATATACACTGAAAATCCCTGACTCGAAAGGAGGCCAGATTTCCTTGCAGTGGCTTGAATACAGGCTCGTCTTTCATCTCACAAATGAAGGGATGGCTGAATTCCCTGTGGAGACCCTAGAGAAAGCCCTAGGTCCCAGCCTCATTTCGACGGAATTCCTCACATCCCTTTGACACCTCGAGAGGCATGCGGATTTCACTGCTTCAAAAGGTGACGATACCTGACTACTTTTGAACACTGATAGGAATCCCAATATCGCTCAGGCTCCTGGAAAGGGGCCATGGGTCTCCCGCTTCACCTCTAGAAGCGTCCCTTTTGCCCTGCAAGGCCTCGAATTGATTCCTGAGGTGTCCCTCGTAACTAGACAGGAGTCCTGACGTCGCTGAACAAACAAGAATTTTGAAGGTCCATACCCCCGTAACTCGAGAATATAAAGCAGGTCCCAACCCCCACTCGAGAAAAACTATGAAGCTTCCCTTTCGATGCAAGGTGAGGCCCATTTCCACTGCATGGCATTCAGAGCAATTCCTTGATCCCCATCAAACATGTAAGCAGCCTCGACTTGTTTGATGGATCTCGAGACAGTCCCCAAGAACACTGTCACAAGTCTAGAGGGACCCTGAAGTCACCCCAGCAACGCGAATGAGCTCCATGTACCTCAAATCAACACGAGATGAGGCACGATTCCATGCACTGACACCAGAGACACCCCCCGTTCCCCATCAAACACGACCAGTGGCTTGTCTTCTTTTAGCCAACTCCAGAGATTCCCCGGGAACACCGTACCATTTCTAGAGGAACACCAACTTTAGCACAGCAATTCGAGGAATGCTCTGTGTACACAAAATTGTCTCGAGATGAGAGCTGATTCCCTGGCTTAGACTCAAGACGTATGCCAACTTTTCACAAGCACCACAAAAGGAGGCATCTCTCAGCAATAGGTATATGGGAGGGACCCTGAGTTTGCTGCCTCAAGTGGAATATACACCGAGAAGCCCTGACTCGAAAGCAGGCCGGACTTCCTTGCAGTGGCTTGAATATAGCCTCGTCTTTCTTCTCACAAGATGAAGGGATACCTGAATCCCCTGTGTGGACCGTAGAGAAAGCCATAGGTCTCCGCCTCATTTCGACGGAATGACTCACATCAATTTGACACCTCAATAGGCACGCGGAGTTCACTGCTTCAAAAGATGACGATGCCTGACTCCTTTTGAACTTTGACAGGAATCCCAATATCCCTGTGGCTACTGCAAAGGGACCCTGGTCTCCTGCCTCCTCACCTCGAGAAGCGTACCTTTTGCCCTGTCAGGCCAGAAAGAGATTCCTGACTTGTCCCTCTTAAGTAGACAGGAGTCCTGACGTCACTGAACAAACACGAGTTTTGAAGGGCCATCCCCGCCGCCGTAACTCGAGAATATACCACAGGTCCCCGCCGCAACACGAGAATAACAATGAGACTTCCCCGTCGAAGCGAAATGAGGCCCGATTCCCCTGCATTGCATGCAGAGCAATTCCGTGATCCCCATTAAACATGTAAGGAGCCTCGACTTGCTTGATGGATCTCAAGACAGACCCCCAAGAACACTGTCACAAGTCTAGACGGACCTTGAGATCATACCAGCAACAGGAAGCAGCCCCTTGTACCCCAAACCAACTCTACATGAGGCCCGATTCCCCTGCATTGCATGCAGAGCAATTCCGTGATCCCCATTAAACATGTAAGGAGCCTCGACTTGATGATCTCAAGACAGACCCCAAGAACACTGTCACAAGTCTAGACGGACCTTGAGATCATACCAGCAACAGGAAGCAGCCCCTTGTACCCCAAACCAACTCTACATGAGGCCCGATTCTCCTGCATTGACTCCAGAAATATCCCCCGTTCCCCATCATACAAGACCAGCGGCTTGACTTCCTTGAGGCAACTCCAGAGATTAACTGAGAACACCGTCCCAAGTCTAGAGGAGCACCAAGTTCAGCACAGCAACTCGAGGAATGTTCCAGGTACACCAAATCGTCTAGAAATGAGAGGTGATTCCCTGGCTGAGATTCAAGACGCATGCAAACTTTCCACAAGCACCACAAGAGGAGGATTCTCTCAGCAATAGGTATGTGGGAGGGACCCTGAGTTTGCTGCCTCAAGAGGAATATACACCGAGAAACCCTGACTTGAAAGCAGGCCGGATTTCCTTGCAGTGGCTTGAATACAGGCTCGTCTTTCATCTGACAAGATGAAGGGATGGCTGAATCCCCTGTGGAGACCCTAGAGAAAGCCCTAAATCCACGACTCAGTTCGACGGAATGCCTCACATCCCTTTGACACCTCCAGAGTCACGCGGAGTACACTGCTTCAAAAGGTGATGATGCCTGACTCCTCTTGAACATTGATAGTATTCCCAATAACACTGTGACTACTGCAAAGGGACCCTGGGTCTCCCGCCTCACATTGAGAAGCTTCCTTTTTGTCCTGCCAAGCCTCGAAGAGATTCCTGAGGTGTCCCTCGTAACTAGACAGGAGTCCTGATGTCGCTGAACAAACACGAGTTTTGAGGGACCATCCCCGCCGTAACTCGAGAATATACCCCAGGTCCCCGCCGCAACTCGAGAAAAAAACATCAGACATCCCCCTCGAAGCGAAATGAGGCCCGATTCCCCTGCATTGCATGCAGAGCAATTCCGTGATCCCCATCAAACATGTAAGGAGCCTCGACTTGCTTGATTGATCTGCAGAGACATTCCCCAAGAACACTGTCTCAAGTCTAGAGTGACCCTGAGGTCACCCAAGCAACACGAAAGAGCTCACCCAAGCAACAAGAAAGAGCTCAATGTACACCAAATCAACTTGAGAAGAGGCCCGATTGCCCTGCATTGACCCCAGAGCCATCCTCCGTTTCCCATCAAGCATGACCAGTGGCTTGACTTCCTTTAGGCAACTCCAGAGATTAACCGAGAACACCGTCCCAAGTCTAGAGGAGCACCAAGTTCAGCAGAGCAGCAAGACGAGGAATGTTCCGTGTACCCCGAATCGTCTCGAGATGAGAGCTGATTTCCTGGCTGAGATTCAAGACATATGCAAACTTTCCACAAGCACCTCAAGAGGAGGCTTCTCTCAGCAATAGGTATGTGGGAGGGAACCTGAGTTTGCTGCCTCAAGTGGAATATACACCGAGAAACTCTGACTTGAAATCAGGCCAGATTTCCTAGCAGTAGCTTGAATACAGGCTCGTCTTTCATCTGACAAGATGAAGGGTTGTCTGAATACCCTGTGGAGACCCTAGAGAAAGCCCTACGTCCCCGCCTCATTTCGACAGAATGCCTGACATCACTTTGACACCTCGAGAAGCAGGCGGAGTTTAATGCTTCAAAAGGTGACGATGCCTGACTCCTCTTGAACATTGATAGGATTTCCAATATCCCTGTGGATACTGGACTGGAAAGGGAACGTGGGTCTCCAGGCTCACTTCGAGAAATGTCCCTTTTTGCCCTGCCAAGCCTCGAAGAGATTCCTAAGATGTCCCTCGTAACTAGACATGAGTCCTGACGTCGATGAACAAACACGAGTTTTCAAGGGCAATCCCTGCCGTAGTTCAAGAATATTCCCCAGGTCCCCGCCACAACTCGAGAAATACCATGAGACTTCCCCCTCGAAGCGAGATCACGCCCGATTCCCCTGCATTGCATGCAGAGCAATTCCGTGATCCCCATAAAACATGTAAGGAGCCTCGACTTGCTTGATGGATCTCAATACAATCCCCAAGAACACTGTCACAAGTCTAGAGGGACCCTGAGGTCACACCAGAAACACGAAGGAGCTCCATGTACCCCAAATTAACTCGACATGAAGTCCGATTCCCCTGCATTGATTCTAGAGGCTCCCCCCGTTATCCATCAAACACGATCAGTGGCTTGACTTCCTTTTGGCAACACCAGAGATTCCTCGAGAACACCATCCCAAGTCTAGAGGAACACCAAGATCAGCACAGCAACTAAAGGAATGCACCGTGTACCCCAAATAGACTCGAGATGAGAGCTGACTCCCTCGCTTAGACTCAAGACATATGCCAACTTTCCACAATCACCTCAACAGGAGGCTTCTCTCAGCAATAAGCATGTGATAGGGACCCTGAGTTTGCTGCCTCAAGCGGAATATACACCGAGAAGACCTGACTCACAAGGAAGCTGGATTTCTTTGCAGTGGCTTGAATACAGGCTCGTCATTCATCTCACAAGATGAAGGGATGTGTGTGTATGCCCTGTGGATACCCTCGAGAATGACCTATGTCCCTGCCTCATTTCGACGGAATGCCTCGCATCCCTTTGACAACTCGAGTGGCACGTGGAGTTCACTGCTTCAAAAGGTGATGATGCCTGACTCCTCTTGAACATTGATAGGATTCCCAATATACCTGTGGATACTGGAAAGGGAAGCTGGGTCTCCCGCCTCACCTCGAGAAGCATGCCTTTTGCCCTTCCAGGCCTCAAAGATTTTCCTGACGTGTCCCTCGTAACTAGACAGGAGTCCTGATGTCACTGAGCAAACACGAGTTTTGAAGGGCCATCCCCGCCGCAACTCCAGAAAAACCATGAGACTTATCCCTCGAAGCGACATTAGGCACCATTGCACTGCATTGCATGCAGAGCAATTCCGTGATCCCTATCAAGCATGTAAGGAGACTCGACTTGCTTCATGCATCTCGAGACAGTCCCCAAGAACACTGTCACAAGTCTAAGGGGACCCTGAGGTCACCTCTGCAACACGAAGGTGTTCCATGTACCCCAAATCAACTCGAAATGAGGCCCGATTCCCATGCATTGAATCCAGTGCCAGCCCCTTTCCCCCTCATACACGGCCAGCGGCTTGACTTCCTTTAGGCAACTCCAGAGATTCCCCGAGAACACCGTCCCAAGTCTGGAGGAACATGCAAATCAGCACAGCAACTCGAGGAATGCTCCGTGTACCACAAATCGTCTCGAGAAGAGAGCTGATTCCCTGGCAGAGACTCAAGACATATGCCAACTTTCCACAAATACCTCAAGTGGAGGATTCTTTCAGCAAGAGGTGTGTGGGAGGGACCCTGAGTTTGCTGCCTCAAATGGAATATACACTGAAAATCCCTGACTCGAAAGGAGGCCAGATTTCCTTGCAGTGGCTTGAATACAGGCTCGTCTTTCATCTCACAAATGAAGGGATGGCTGAATTCCCTGTGGAGACCCTAGAGAAAGCCCTAGGTCCCAGCCTCATTTCGACGGAATTCCTCACATCCCTTTGACACCTCGAGAGGCATGCGGATTTCACTGCTTCAAAAGGTGACGATACCTGACTACTTTTGAACACTGATAGGAATCCCAATATCGCTCAGGCTCCTGGAAAGGGGCCATGGGTCTCCCGCTTCACCTCTAGAAGCGTCCCTTTTGCCCTGCAAGGCCTCGAATTGATTCCTGAGGTGTCCCTCGTAACTAGACAGGAGTCCTGACGTCGCTGAACAAACAAGAATTTTGAAGGTCCATACCCCCGTAACTCGAGAATATAAAGCAGGTCCCAACCCCCACTCGAGAAAAACTATGAAGCTTCCCTTTCGATGCAAGGTGAGGCCCATTTCCACTGCATGGCATTCAGAGCAATTCCTTGATCCCCATCAAACATGTAAGCAGCCTCGACTTGTTTGATGGATCTCGAGACAGTCCCCAAGAACACTGTCACAAGTCTAGAGGGACCCTGAAGTCACCCCAGCAACGCGAATGAGCTCCATGTACCTCAAATCAACACGAGATGAGGCACGATTCCATGCACTGACACCAGAGACACCCCCCGTTCCCCATCAAACACGACCAGTGGCTTGTCTTCTTTTAGCCAACTCCAGAGATTCCCCGGGAACACCGTACCATTTCTAGAGGAACACCAACTTTAGCACAGCAATTCGAGGAATGCTCTGTGTACACAAAATTGTCTCGAGATGAGAGCTGATTCCCTGGCTTAGACTCAAGACGTATGCCAACTTTTCACAAGCACCACAAAAGGAGGCTTCTCTCAGCAATAGGTATATGGGAGGGACCCTGAGTTTGCTGCCTCAAGTGGAATATACACCGAGAAGCCCTGACTCGAAAGCAGGCCGGACTTCCTTGCAGTGGCTTGAATATAGCCTCGTCTTTCTTCTCACAAGATGAAGGGATACCTGAATCCCCTGTGTGGACCGTAGAGAAAGCCATAGGTCTCCGCCTCATTTCGACGGAATGACTCACATCAATTTGACACCTCAATAGGCACGCGGAGTTCACTGCTTCAAAAGATGACGATGCCTGACTCCTTTTGAACTTTGACAGGAATCCCAATATCCCTGTGGCTACTGCAAAGGGACCCTGGGTCTCCTGCCTCACCTCGAGAAGCGTACCTTTTGCCCTGTCAGGCCAGAAAGAGATTCCTGACTTGTCCCTCTTAAGTAGACAGGAGTCCTGACGTCACTGAACAAACACGAGTTTTGAAGGGCCATCCCCGCCGTAACTCGAGAATATACCACAGGTCCCCGCCGCAACAGAATAACAATGAGACTTCCCCGTCGAAGCGAAATGAGGCCCGATTCCCCTGCATTGCATGCAGAGCAATTCCGTGATCCCCATTAAACATGTAAGGAGCCTCGACTTGCTTGATGGATCTCAAGACAGACCCCAAGAACACTGTCACAAGTCTAGAAGGACCTTGAGATCATACCAGCAACAGGAAGCAGCCCCTTGTACCCCAAACCAACTCTACATGAGGCCCGATTCCCCTGCATTGCAGAGCAATTCCGTGATCCCCATTAAACATGTAAGGAGCCTCGACTTGCTTGATGGATCTCAAGACAGACCCCAAGAACACTGTCACAAGTCTAGACGGACCTTGAGATCATACCAGCAACAGGAAGCAGCCCCTTGTACCCCAAACCAACTCTACATGAGGCCCGATTCTCCTGCATTGACTCCAGAAATATCCCCCGTTCCCCATCATACAAGACCAGCGGCTTGACTTCCTTGAGGCAACTCCAGAGATTAACTGAGAACACCGTCCCAAGTCTAGAGGAGCACCAAGTTCAGCACAGCAACTCGAGGAATGTTCCAGGTACACCAAATCGTCTAGAAATGAGAGGTGATTCCCTGGCTGAGATTCAAGACGCATGCAAACTTTCCACAAGCACCACAAGAGGAGGATTCTCTCAGCAATAGGTATGTGGGAGGGACCCTGAGTTTGCTGCCTCAAGAGGAATATACACCGAGAAACCCTGACTTGAAAGCAGGCCGGATTTCCTTGCAGTGGCTTGAATACAGGCTCGTCTTTCATCTGACAAGATGAAGGGATGGCTGAATCCCCTGTGGAGACCCTAGAGAAAGCCCTAAATCCACGACTCAGTTCGACGGAATGCCTCACATCCCTTTGACACCTCCAGAGTCACGCGGAGTACACTGCTTCAAAAGGTGATGATGCCTGACTCCTCTTGAACATTGATAGTATTCCCAATAACACTGTGACTACTGCAAAGGGACCCTGGGTCTCCCGCCTCACATTGAGAAGCTTCCTTTTTGTCCTGCCAAGCCTCGAAGAGATTCCTGAGGTGTCCCTCGTAACTAGACAGGAGTCCTGATGTCGCTGAACAAACACGAGTTTTGAGGGACCATCCCCGCCGTAACTCGAGAATATACCCCAGGTCCCCGCCGCAACTCGAGAAAAACCATCAGACATCCCCCTCGAAGGAAATGAGGCCCGATTCCCCTGCATTGCATGCAGAGCAATTCCGTGATCCCCATCAAACATGTAAGGAGCCTCGACTTGCTTGATTGATCTGGAGACATTCCCCAAGAACACTGTCTCAAGTCTAGAGTGACCCTGAGGTCACCCAAGCAACACGAAAGAGCTCACCCAAGCAACAAGAAAGAGCTCAATGTACACCAAATCAACTTGAGATGAGGCCCGATTGCCCTGCATTGACCCCAGAGCCATCCTCCGTTTCCCATCAAGCATGACCAGTGGCTTGACTTCCTTTAGGCAACTCCAGAGATTAACCGAGAACACCGTCCCAAGTCTAGAGGAGCACCAATTCAGCAGAGCAAACGAGGAATGTCCGTGTACCCCGAATCGTCTCGAGATGAGAGCTGATTTCCTGGCTGAGATTCAAGACATATGCAAACTTTCCACAAGCACCTCAAGAGGAGGCTTCTCTCAGCAATAGGTATGTGGGAGGGAACCTGAGTTTGCTGCCTCAAGTGGAATATACACCGAGAAACTCTGACTTGAAATCAGGCCAGATTTCCTAGCAGTAGCTTGAATACAGGCTCGTCTTTCATCTGACAAGATGAAGGGTTGTCTGAATACCCTGTGGAGACCCTAGAGAAAGCCCTACGTCCCCGCCTCATTTCGACAGAATGCCTGACATCACTTTGACACCTCGAGAAGCAGGCGGAGTTTAATGCTTCAAAAGGTGACGATGCCTGACTCCTCTTGAACATTGATAGGATTTCCAATATCCCTGTGGATACTGGAAAGGGAACGTGGGTCTCCAGGCTCACTTCGAGAAATGTCCCTTTTTGCCCTGCCAAGCCTCGAAGAGATTCCTAAGATGTCCCTCGTAACTAGACATGAGTCCTGACGTCGATGAACAAACACGAGTTTTTTCAAGGGCAATCCCTGCCGTAGTTCAAGAATATTCCCCAGGTCCCCGCCACAACTCGAGAAAAACCATGAGACTTCCCCCTCGAAGCGAGATCACGCCCGATTCCACTGCATTGCATGCAGAGCAATTCCGTGATCCCCATAAAACATGTAAGGAGCCTCGACTTGCTTGATGGATCTCAAGACAATCCCCAAGAACACTGTCACAAGTCTAGAGGGACCCTGAGGTCACACCAGCAACACACGAAGGAGCTCCATGTACCCCAAATTAACTCGACATGAAGGCCGATTCCCTGCATTGATTCTAGAGAGCTCCCCCCCCGTTATCCCCATCAACACGACAGTGGCTTGACTTCCTTTTGGCAACTCCAGAGATTCCTCGAGAACACCATCCCAAGTCTAGAGGAACACCAAGATCAGCACAGCAACTAAAGGAATGCACCGTGTACCCCAAATCGTCTCGAGATGAGAGCTGATTCCCCCTGCTTAGACTCAAGACATATGCCAACTTTCCACAATCACCACAACAGGAGGCTTCTCTCAGCAATAGGTATGTGGGAGGGACCCTGAGTTTGCTGCCTCAAGCGGAATATACACCGAGAAGACCTGACTCGAAAGGAAGGCCAGGATTTCTTTGCAGTGGCTTGAATACAGGCTCGTCTTTTCATCTCACAAGATGAAGGGAAGGGATGTGAATCCCCTGTGGATACCCTCGAGAAAGCCCTATGTCCCTGCCTCATTTCGACGGAATGCCTCGCATCCCTTTGACAACTCGAGTGGCACGCGGAGTTCACTGCTTCAAAAGATGATGATGCCTGACTCCTCTTGAACATTGATAGGATTCCCAATATCCCTGTGGCTACTGGAAAGGGAAGCTGGGTCTCCCGCCTCACCTCGAGAAGCATGCCTTTTGCCCTGCCAGGCCTCAAAGATTCCTGACTGTCCCTCGTAACTAGACAGGAGTCCTGATGTCACTGAACAAACACGAGTTTTGAAGGGCCATCCCCGCCGCTCGAGAAATATACCCCAGGTCCCCGCCGCAACTCGAAAAAAAGACCCATGAGACTTCATCCCGGACCTTGAGATCGAAGCGACATGAGGCCCGATTCCCCTGCATTGCATGCAGAGCAATTCCGTGATCCCCATCAAACATGTAAGGAGCCTCGACTTGCTTGATGGATCTCAGACAGTCCCCAAGAACACTGTCACAAGTCTAGAGGACCTGAGACCCTGAGGTCACCCAGCAACACGAAGGCCCATGTACCCCAAATCAACTCGAGATGAGGCCCGATTCCCTGCATTGACTCCAGAGCCATCCCCCCCCCATCATACACGACCAGCGGCTTGACTTCCTTTAGGCAACTCCAGAGATTAACCGAGAACACCGTCCCAAGTCTAGAGGAGCACCAAGTTCAGCACAGCAACTCGAGGAATGTTCCGTGTACCCCAATCGTCTCGAGAATGAGAGCTGATTCCCTGGCTGAGATTCAAGACATATGCAAACTTTCCACAAGCACCTCAAGAGGAGGATTCTCTCAGCAATAGGTATGTGGGAGGGACCCTGAGTTTGCTGCCTCAAGAGGAATATACACCGAGAAACCCTGACTTGAAAGCAGGCCGATTTCCTTGCAGTGGCTTGAATACAGGCTCGTCTTTCATCTGACAAGATGAAGGGATGGCTGAATCCCTGTGGAGACCCTAGAGAAAGCCCTAGTCCCGGCCTCATTTCGACGGAATGCCTCACATCCCTTTGACACCTCGAGAGCACGCGGAGTTTCACTGCTTCAAAAGGTGACGATGCCTGACTCCTCTTGAACATTGATAGGAATCCCAATATCCCTGTGGCTACTGGAAAGGGACCCTGGGTCTCCCGCCTCACATCGAGAAGCGTCCTTTTTGCCCTGCCAAGGCCTCGAAGAGATTCCTGAGGTGTCCCTCGTAACTAGACAGGAGTCCTGACGTCGCTGAACAAACACGAGTTTTGAAGGGCCATACCCCGCGTAACTCGAGAATATACCCCAGGTCCCCGCCGCAACTCGAGAAAAACATGAGACTTCCCCCTCGAAGCGAGATGAGGCCCGATTCCCCTGCATTGCATGCAGAGCAATTCCGTGATCCCCATCAAACATGTAAGGAGCCTCGACTTGCTTGATGGAGACTCGAGACAGTCTCACCAAGAACACTGTCACAAGCTAGAGAGACCCTGAGTCACACCAGCAAGGCGAAGGAGCTCCATGTACACCAAAATCAACTTGAGATGAGGCCCGATTCCCCTGCATTGACCCCAGAGCCATCCGCCCGTTCCCCATCAAACACGACCAGTGGCTTGACTTCCTTTAGGCAACTCCAGAGATTAACCGAGAACACCGTCCCAAGTCTAGAGGAACACCAAGTTCAGCACAGCAAGACGAGGAATGCTCCGTGTACCCCAAAATCGTCTCGAGATGAGAGCTGATTCCCTGGCTTAGACTCAAGACATATGCCAACTTTCCACAAGCACCTCAAAGGAGGCTTCTCTCAGCAATAGGTATGTGGGAGGGAACCTGAGTTTGCTGCCTCAAGTGGAATATACACCGAGAAGCCCTGACTCGAAAGCAGGCCGGATTTCCTAGCAGTGGCTTGAATACAGGCTCGTCTTTCATCTCACAAGATGAAGGGATGTCTGAATACCCTGTGGAGACCCTAGAGAAAGCCTAGGTCCCCGCCTCATTTCGACGGAATGCCTCACATCACTTTGACACCTCGAGAGGCACGCGGAGTTTAACTGCTTCAAAAGGTGATGACGATGCCTGACTCCTCTTGAACATTGATAGGAATCCCAATATCCCTGTGGCTACTGGAAAGGGAACGTGGGTCTCCAGGCTCACTTCGAGAAATGTCCCTTTTTGCCCTGCCAAGCCTCGAAGAGATTCCTAAGATGTCCCTCGTAACTAGACATGAGTCCTGACGTCGATGAACAAACACGAGTTTTCAAGGGCAATCCCTGCCGTAGTTCAAGAATATTCCCCAGGTCCCCGCCACAACTCGAGAAATACCATGAGACTTCCCCCTCGAAGCGAGATCACGCCCGATTCCCCTGCATTGCATGCAGAGCAATTCCGTGATCCCCATAAAACATGTAAGGAGCCTCGACTTGCTTGATGGATCTCAATACAATCCCCAAGAACACTGTCACAAGTCTAGAGGGACCCTGAGGTCACACCAGAAACACGAAGGAGCTCCATGTACCCCAAATTAACTCGACATGAAGTCCGATTCCCCTGCATTGATTCTAGAGGCTCCCCCCGTTATCCATCAAACACGATCAGTGGCTTGACTTCCTTTTGGCAACTCCAGAGATTCCTCGAGAACACCATCCCAAGTCTAGAGGAACACCAAGATCAGCACAGCAACTAAAGGAATGCACCGTGTACCCCAAATAGACTCGAGATGAGAGCTGACTCCCTCGCTTAGACTCAAGACATATGCCAACTTTCCACAATCACCTCAACAGGAGGCTTCTCTCAGCAATAAGCATGTGATAGGGACCCTGAGTTTGCTGCCTCAAGCGGAATATACACCGAGAAGACCTGACTCACAAGGAAGCTGGATTTCTTTGCAGTGGCTTGAATACAGGCTCGTCATTCATCTCACAAGATGAAGGGATGTCTGTATGCCCTGTGGATACCCTCGAGAATGACCTATGTCCCTGCCTCATTTCGACGGAATGCCTCGCATCCCCTTTGACAACTCGAGTGGCACGTGGAGTTCACTGCTTCAAAAGGTGATGATGCCTGACTCCTCTTGAACATTGATAGGATTCCCAATATACCTGTGGATACTGGAAAGGGAAGCTGGGTCTCCCGCCTCACCTCGAGAAGCATGCCTTTTGCCCTTCCAGGCCTCAAAGATTTTCCTGACGTGTCCCTCGTAACTAGACAGGAGTCCTGATGTCACTGAGCAAACACGAGTTTTGAAGGGCCATCCCCGCCGTAACTCGAGAATATACCCCAAGTCCCCGCCGCAACTCCAGAAAAACCATGAGACTTATCCCTCGAAGCGACATTAGGCACCATTGCACTGCATTGCATGCAGAGCAATTCCGTGATCCCTATCAAGCATGTAAGGAGACTCGACTTGCTTCATGCATCTCGAGACAGTCCCCAAGAACACTGTCACAAGTCTAGAGGGACCCTGAGGTCACCTCTGCAACACGAAGGTGTTCCATGTACCCCAAATCAACTCGAAATGAGGCCCGATTCCCATGCATTGAATCCAGTGCCAGCCCCTTTCCCCCTCATACACGGCCAGCGGCTTGACTTCCTTTAGGCAACTCCAGAGATTCCCCGAACACCGTCCCAAGTCTGGAGGAACATGCAAATCAGCACAGCAACTCGAGGAATGCTCCGTGTACCACAAATCGTCTCGAGAAGAGAGCTGATTCCCTGGCAGAGACTCAAGACATATGCCAACTTTCCACAAATACCTCAAGTGGAGGATTCTTTCAGCAAGAGGTGTGTGGGAGGGACCCTGAGTTTGCTGCCTCAAATGGAATATACACTGAAAATCCCTGACTCGAAAGGAGGCCAGATTTCCTTGCAGTGGCTTGAATACAGGCTCGTCTTTCATCTCACAAATGAAGGGATGGCTGAATTCCCTGTGGAGACCCTAGAGAAAGCCCTAGGTCCCAGCCTCATTTCGACGGAATTCCTCACATCCCTTTGACACCTCGAGAGGCATGCGGATTTCACTGCTTCAAAAGGTGACGATACCTGACTACTTTTGAACACTGATAGGAATCCCAATATCGCTCAGGCTCCTGGAAAGGGGCCATGGGTCTCCCGCTTCACCTCTAGAAGCGTCCCTTTTGCCCTGCAAGGCCTCGAATTGATTCCTGAGGTGTCCCTCGTAACTAGACAGGAGTCCTGACGTCGCTGAACAAACAAGAATTTTGAAGGTCCATACCCCCGTAACTCGAGATATAAAGCAGGTCCCAACCCCCACTCGAGAAAAACTATGAAGCTTCCCTTTCGATGCAAGGTGAGGCCCATTTCCACTGCATGGCATTCAGAGCAATTCCTTGATCCCCATCAAACATGTAAGCAGCCTCGACTTGTTTGATGGATCTCGAGACAGTCCCCAAGAACACTGTCACAAGTCTAGAGGGACCCTGAAGTCACCCCAGCAACGCGAATGAGCTCCATGTACCTCAAATCAACACGAGATGAGGCACGATTCCATGCACTGACACCAGAGACACCCCCCGTTCCCCATCAAACACGACCAGTGGCTTGTCTTCTTTTAGCCAACTCCAGAGATTCCCCGGGAACACCGTACCATTTCTAGAGGAACACCAACTTTAGCACAGCAATTCGAGGAATGCTCTGTGTACACAAAATTGTCTCGAGATGAGAGCTGATTCCCTGGCTTAGACTCAAGACGTATGCCAACTTTTCACAAGCACCACAAAAGGAGGCTCTCTCAGCAATAGGTATGTGGGAGGGACCCTGAGTTTGCTGCCTCAAGTGGAATATACACCGAGAAGCCCTGACTCGAAAGCAGGCCGGACTTCCTTGCAGTGGCTTGAATATAGCCTCGTCTTTCTTCTCACAAGATGAAGGGATACCTGAATCCCCTGTGTGGACCGTAGAGAAAGCCATAGGTCTCCGCCTCATTTCGACGGAATGACTCACATCAATTTGACACCTCAATAGGCACGCGGAGTTCACTGCTTCAAAAGATGACGATGCCTGACTCCTTTTGAACATTGACAGGAATCCCAATATCCCTGTGGCTACTGCAAAGGGACCCTGGGTCTCCTGCCTCACCTCGAGAAGCGTACCTTTTGCCCTGTCAGGCCAGAAAGAGATTCCTGACTTGTCCCTCTTAAGTAGACAGGAGTCCTGACGTCACTGAACAAACACGAGTTTTGAAGGGCCATCCCCGCCGTAACTCGAGAATATACCACAGGTCCCCCCCCGCAACACGAGAATAACAATGAGACTTCCCCGTCGAAGCGAAATGAGGCCCGATTCCCCTGCATTGCATGCAGAGCAATTCCGTGATCCCCATTAAACATGTAAGGAGCCTCGACTTGCTTGATGGATCTCAAGACAGACCCCAGACCCACAAGTCTAGACGGACCTTGAAGAAGGAAGCACCCTGTACACAAAACAACTCTACATGTCTAGATGCGGACCGTGATCCCCATTAAACATGAGGAGCCTCGACTTGCTTGACTCAGACAACCCCAGGAACACTGCAAGCCCCTTGTACCCAACAAAAGCAGCCCCTTGTACCCCAAACTCTACATGAGGCCCGATTCTCCTGCATTGACTCCAGAAATATCCCCCGTTCCCCATCATACAAGACCAGCGGCTTGACTTCCTTGAGGCAACTCCAGAGATTAACTGAGAACACCGTCCCAAGTCTAGAGGAGCACCAAGTTCAGCACAGCAACTCGAGGAATGTTCCAGGTACACCAAATCGTCTAGAAATGAGAGGTGATTCCCTGGCTGAGATTCAAGACGCATGCAAACTTTCCACAAGCACCACAAGAGGAGGATTCTCTCAGCAATAGGTATGTGGGAGGGACCCTGAGTTTGCTGCCTCAAGAGGAATATACACCGAGAAACCCTGACTTGAAAGCAGGCCGGATTTCCTTGCAGTGGCTTGAATACAGGCTCGTCTTTCATCTGACAAGATGAAGGGATGGCTGAATCCCCTGTGGAGACCCTAGAGAAAGCCCTAAATCCACGACTCAGTTCGACGGAATGCCTCACATCCCTTTGACACCTCCAGAGTCACGCGGAGTACACTGCTTCAAAAGGTGATGATGCCTGACTCCTCTTGAACATTGATAGTATTCCCAATAACACTGTGACTACTGCAAAGGGACCCTGGGTCTCCCGCCTCACATTGAGAAGCTTCCTTTTTGTCCTGCCAAGCCTCGAAGAGATTCCTGAGGTGTCCCTCGTAACTAGACAGGAGTCCTGATGTCGCTGAACAAACACGAGTTTTGAGGGACCATCCCCGCCGTAACTCGAGAATATACCCCAGGTCCCCGCCGCAACTCGAGAAAAACCATCAGACATCCCCCTCGAAGCGAAATGAGGCCCGATTCCCCTGCATTGCATGCAGAGCAATTCCGTGATCCCCATCAAACATGTAAGGAGCCTCGACTTGCTTGATTGATCTGGAGACATTCCCCAAGAACACTGTCTCAAGTCTAGAGTGACCCTGAGGTCACCCAAGCAACACGAAAGAGCTCACCCAAGCAACAAGAAAGAGCTCAATGTACACCAAATCAACTTGAGAAGAGGCCCGATTGCCCTGCATTGACCCCAGAGCCATCCTCCGTTTCCCATCAAGCATGACCAGTGGCTTGACTTCCTTTAGGCAACTCCAGAGATTAACCGAGAACACCGTCCCAAGTCTAGAGGAGCACCAAGTTCAGCAGAGCAAGACGAGGAATGTTCCGTGTACCCCGAATCGTCTCGAGATGAGAGCTGATTTCCTGGCTGAGATTCAAGACATATGCAAACTTTCCACAAGCACCTCAAGAGGAGGCTTCTCTCAGCAATAGGTATGTGGGAGGGAACCTGAGTTTGCTGCCTCAAGTGGAATATACACCGAGAAACTCTGACTTGAAATCAGGCCAGATTTCCTAGCAGTAGCTTGAATACAGGCTCGTCTTTCATCTGACAAGATGAAGGGTTGTCTGAATACCCTGTGGAGACCCTAGAGAAAGCCCTACGTCCCCGCCTCATTTCGACAGAATGCCTGACATCACTTTGACACCTCGAGAAGCAGGCGGAGTTTTTAATGCTTCAAAAGGTGACGATGCCTGACTCCTCTTGAACATTGATAGGATTTCCAATATCCCTGTGGATACTGGAAAGGGAACGTGGGTCTCCAGGCTCACTTCGAGAAATGTCCCTTTTTGCCCTGCCAAGCCTCGAAGAGATTCCTAAGATGTCCCTCGTAACTAGACATGAGTCCTGACGTCGATGAACAAACACGAGTTTTCAAGGGCAATCCCTGCCGTAGTTCAAGAATATTCCCCAGGTCCCCGCCACAACTCGAGAAATACCATGAGACTTCCCCCTCGAAGCGAGATCACGCCCGATTCCCCTGCATTGCATGCAGAGCAATTCCGTGATCCCCATAAAACATGTAAGGAGCCTCGACTTGCTTGATGGATCTCAATACAATCCCCAAGAACACTGTCACAAGTCTAGAGGGACCCTGAGGTCACACCAGAAACACGAAGGAGCTCCATGTACCCCAAATTAACTCGACATGAAGTCCGATTCCCCTGCATTGATTCTAGAGGCTCCCCCCGTTATCCATCAAACACGATCAGTGGCTTGACTTCCTTTTGGCAACTCCAGAGATTCCTCGAGAACACCATCCCAAGTCTAGAGGAACACCAAGATCAGCACAGCAACTAAAGGAATGCACCGTGTACCCCAAATAGACTCGAGATGAGAGCTGACTCCCTCGCTTAGACTCAAGACATATGCCAACTTTCCACAATCACCTCAACAGGAGGCTTCTCTCAGCAATAAGCATGTGATAGGGACCCTGAGTTTGCTGCCTCAAGCGGAATATACACCGAGAAGACCTGACTCACAAGGAAGCTGGATTTCTTTGCAGTGGCTTGAATACAGGCTCGTCATTCATCTCACAAGATGAAGGGATGTCTGTATGCCCTGTGGATACCCTCGAGAATGACCTATGTCCCTGCCTCATTTCGACGGAATGCCTCGCATCCCTTTGACAACTCGAGTGGCACGTGGAGTTCACTGCTTCAAAAGGTGATGATGCCTGACTCCTCTTGAACATTGATAGGATTCCCAATATACCTGTGGATACTGGAAAGGGAAGCTGGGTCTCCCGCCTCACCTCGAGAAGCATGCCTTTTGCCCTTCCAGGCCTCAAAGATTTTCCTGACGTGTCCCTCGTAACTAGACAGGAGTCCTGATGTCACTGAGCAAACACGAGTTTTGAAGGGCCATCCCCACCGTAACTCGAGAATATACCCCACGTCCCCGCCACAACTCCAGAAAAACCATGAGACTTATCCCTCGAAGCGACATTAGGCACCATTGCACTGCATTGCATGCAGAGCAATTCCGTGATCCCTATCAAGCATGTAAGGAGACTCGACTTGCTTCATGCATCTCGAGACAGTCCCCAAGAACACTGTCACAAGTCTAGAGGGACCCTGAGGTCACCTCTGCAACACGAAGGTGTTCCATGTACCCCAAATCAACTCGAAATGAGGCCCGATTCCCATGCATTGAATCCAGTGCCAGCCCCTTTCCCCATCATACACGGCCAGCGGCTTGACTTCCTTTAGGCAACTCCAGAGATTCCCCGAGAACACCGTCCCAAGTCTGGAGGAACATGCAAATCAGCACAGCAACTCGAGGAATGCTCCGTGTACCACAAATCGTCTCGAGAAGAGAGCTGATTCCCTGGCAGAGACTCAAGACATATGCCAACTTTCCACAAATACCTCAAGTGGAGGATTCTTTCAGCAAGAGGTGTGTGGGAGGGACCCTGAGTTTGCTGCCTCAAATGGAATATACACTGAAAATCCCTGACTCGAAAGGAGGCCAGATTTCCTTGCAGTGGCTTGAATACAGGCTCGTCTTTCATCTCACAAATGAAGGGATGGCTGAATTCCCTGTGGAGACCCTAGAGAAAGCCCTAGGTCCCAGCCTCATTTCGACGGAATTCCTCACATCCCTTTGACACCTCGAGAGGCATGCGGATTTCACTGCTTCAAAAGGTGACGATACCTGACTACTTTTGAACACTGATAGGAATCCCAATATCGCTCAGGCTCCTGGAAAGGGGCCATGGGTCTCCCGCTTCACCTCTAGAAGCGTCCCTTTTGCCCTGCAAGGCCTCGAATTGATTCCTGAGGTGTCCCTCGTAACTAGACAGGAGTCCTGACGTCGCTGAACAAACAAGAATTTTGAAGGTCCATACCCCCGTAACTCGAGAATATAAAGCAGGTCCCAACCCCCACTCGAGAAAAACTATGAAGCTTCCCTTTCGATGCAAGGTGAGGCCCATTTCCACTGCATGGCATTCAGAGCAATTCCTTGATCCCCATCAAACATGTAAGCAGCCTCGACTTGTTTGATGGATCTCGAGACAGTCCCCAAGAACACTGTCACAAGTCTAGAGGGACCCTGAAGTCACCCCAGCAACGCGAATGAGCTCCATGTACCTCAAATCAACACGAGATGAGGCACGATTCCATGCACTGACACCAGAGACACCCCCGTTCCCCATCAAACACGACAGTGGCTTGTCTTCTTTTAGCCAACTCCAGAGATTCCCCGGGAACACCGTACCATTTCTAGAGGAACACCAACTTTAGCACAGCAATTCGAGGAATGCTCTGTGTACACAAAATTGTCTCGAGATGAGAGCTGATTCCCTGGCTTAGACTCAAGACGTATGCCAACTTTTCACAAGCACCACAAAAGGAGGCTTCTCTCAGCAATAGGTATGGGAGGGACCCTGAGTTTGCTGCCTCAAGTGGAATATACACCGAGAAGCCCTGACTCGAAAGCAGGCCGGACTTCCTTGCAGTGGCTTGAATATAGCCTCGTCTTTCTTCTCACAAGATGAAGGGATACCTGAATCCCCTGTGTGGACCGTAGAGAAAGCCATAGGTCTCCGCCTCATTTCGACGGAATGACTCACATCAATTTGACACCTCAATAGGCACGCGGAGTTCACTGCTTCAAAAGATGACGATGCCTGACTCCTTTTGAACATTGACAGGAATCCCAATATCCCTGTGGCTACTGCAAAGGGACCCTGGGTCTCCTGCCTCACCTCGAGAAGCGTACCTTTTGCCCTGTCAGGCCAGAAAGAGATTCCTGACTTGTCCCTCTTAAGTAGACAGGAGTCCTGACGTCACTGAACAAACACGAGTTTTGAAGGGCCATCCCCGCCGTAACTCGAGAATATACCACAGGTCCCCGCCGCAACACGAGAATAACAATGAGACTTCCCCGTCGAAGCGAAATGAGGCCCGATTCCCCTGCATTGCATGCAGAGCAATTCCGTGATCCCCATTAAACATGTAAGGAGCCTCGACTTGCTTGATGGATCTCAAGACAGACCCCAAGAACACTGTCACAAGTCTAGACGGACCCTGAGGTCATACCAGCAACAGGAAGCAGCCCCTTGTACCCCAAATCAACTCTACATGAGGCCCGATTCTCCTGCATTGACTCCAGAAATATCCCCCGTTCCCCCCATCATACAAGACCAGCGGCTTGACTTCCTTGAGGCAACTCCAGAGATTAACTGAGAACACCGTCCCAAGTCTAGAGGAGCACCAAGTTCAGCACAGCAACTCGAGGAATGTTCCAGGTACACCAAATCGTCTAGAAATGAGAGGTGATTCCCTGGCTGAGATTCAAGACGCATGCAAACTTTCCACAAGCACCACAAGAGGAGGATTCTCTCAGCAATAGGTATGTGGGAGGGACCCTGAGTTTGCTGCCTCAAGAGGAATATACACCGAGAAACCTGACTCGAAAGCAGGCCGGATTTCCCTGCAGTGGCTTGAATACAGCCTCGTCTTTCATCTCACAAGATGAAGGGATGGCTGAATCCCCTGTGGGACCCTAGAGAAAGCCCTAGGTCCACGCCTCATTTCGACGGAATGACTCACATCCCTTTGACACCTCCAGAATAGGCACGCGGAGTTCACTGCTTCAAAAGATGACGATGCCTGACTCCTTTTGAACATTGATAGGAATCCAATATCCCTGTGGCTACTGCAAAGGGACCCTGGGTCTCCTGCCTCACCTGAGAAGCGTCCTTTTTGCCCTGTCAAGCCTCGAAGAGATTCCTGAGGTGTCCCTCTTAACTAGACAGGAGTCCTGACGTCACTGAACAAACACGAGTTTTGAAGGGCCATCCCCGCCGTAACTCGAGAATATACCACAGGTCCCCACCGCAACTCGAGAATAACAATGAGACATTCCCCGTCGAAGCGAAATGAGGCCCGATTCCCCTGCATTGCATGCAGAGCAATTCCGTGATCCCCATCAAACATGTAAGGAGCCTCGACTTGCTTGATGGATCTCAAGACAGACCCCAAGAACACTGTCACAAGTCTAGACGGACCCTGAGGTCATACCAGCAACACGAAGAGCAGCCCCTTGTACCCAAATCAACTCTACATGAGGCCCGATTCTCCTGCATTGACTCCAGAAATATCCCCGTTTCCCATCATAGCAAGACCAGCGGCTTGACTTCCTTGAGGCAACTCCAGAGATTAACTGAGAACACCGTCCCAAGTCTAGAGGAGCACCAAGTTCAGCACAGCAACTCGAGGAATGTTCCAGGTACACCAAATCGTCTCGAAATGAGAGGTGATTCCCTGGCTGAGATTCAAGACGCATGCAAACTTTCCACAAGCACCACAAGAGGAGGATTCTCTCAGCAATAGGTATGTGGGAGGGACCCTGAGTTTGCTGCCTCAAGAGGAATATACACCGAGAAACCCTGACTTGAAAGCAGGCCGGATTTCCTTGCAGTGGCTTGAATACAGGCTCGTCTTTCATCTGACAAGATGAAGGAATGGCTGAATCCCCTGTGGAGACCCTAGAGAAAGCCCTAAATCCACGACTCATTTCGACGGAATGCCTCACATCCCTTTGACACCTCGAGAGTCACGCGGAGTACACTGCTTCAAAAGGTGATGATGCCTGACTCCTCTTGAACATTGATAGTATTCCCAATAACACTGTGGCTACTGCAAAGGGACCCTGGGGCTCCCGCCTCACATTGAGAAGCTTCCTTTTTGTCCTGCCAAGCCTCGAAGAGATTCCTGAGGTGTCCCTCGTAACTAGACAGGAGTCCTGATGTCGCTGAACAAACACGAGTTTTGAGGGACCATCCCCGCCGTAACTCGAGAATATACCCCAGGTCCCCGCCGCAACTCGAGAAAAACCATGAGACATCCCCCTCGAAGCGAATGAGGCCCGATTCCCCTGCATTGCATGCAGAGCAATTCCGTGATCCCCATCAAACATGTAAGGAGCCTCGACTTGCTTGATTGATCTGGAGACATTCCCCAAGAACACTGTCTCAAGTCTAGAGTGACCCTGAGGTCACCCACCACGAAAGAGCTCACCCAAGCAACACGAAAGAGCTCAATGTACACCAAATCAACTTGAGATGAGGCCCGATTCCCTGCATTGACCCCAGAGCCATCCCCCGTTTCCATCAAGCACACGACCAGTGGCTTGACTTCCTTTAGGCAACTCCAGAGATTAACCGAGAACACCGTCCCAAGTCTAGAGGAGCACCAAGTTCAGCAGAGCAAGACGAGGAATGTTCCGTGTACCCCGAATCGTCTCGAGATGAGAGCTGATTTCCTGGCTGAGATTCAAGACATATGCAAACTTTCCACAAGCACCTCAAGAGGAGGCTTCTCTCAGCAATAGATATGTGGGAGGGACCCTGAGTTTGCTGCCTCAAGAGGAATATACACCGAGAAACCCTGACTTGAAAGCAGGCCGGATTTCCTTGCAGTGGCTTGAATACAGGCTCGTCTTTCATCTGACAAGATGAAGGGTTGTCTGAATACCCTGTGGAGACCTACAGAAAGCCCTACGTCCCCGCCTCATTTCGACAGAATGCCTGACATCACTTTGACACCTCGAGAAGCAGGCGGAGTTTAATGCTTCAAAAGGTGACGATGCCTGACTCCTCTTGAACATTGATAGGATTTCCAATATCCCTGTGGATACTGGAAAGGGAACGTGGGTCTCCAGGCTCACTTCGAGAAGTGTCCCTTTTTGCCCTGCCAAGCCTCGAAGAGATTCCTAAGATGTCCCTCGTAACTAGACATGAGTCCTGACGTCGATGAACAAACACGAGTTTTCAAGGGCAATCCCTGCCGTAGTTCAAGAATATTCCCCAGGTCCCCGCCACAACTCGAGAAAACCATGAGACTTCCCCCTCGAAGCGAGATCACGCCCGATTCCCCTGCATTGCATGCAGAGCAATTCCGTGATCCCCATAAAACATGTAAGGAGCCTCGACTTTGCTTGATGGATCTCAATACAATCCCCAAGAACACTGTCACAAGTCTAGAGGGACCCTGAGGTCACACCAGAAACACGAAGGAGCTCCATGTACCCCAAATTAACTCGACATGAAGTCCGATTCCCCTGCATTGATTCTAGAGGCTCCCCCCGTTATCCATCAAACACGATCAGTGGCTTGACTTCCTTTTGGCAACTCCAGAGATTCCTCGAGAACACCATCCCAAGTCTAGAGGAACACCAAGATCAGCACAGCAACTAAAGGAATGCACCGTGTACCCCAAATAGACTCGAGATGAGAGCTGACTCCCTCGCTTAGACTCAAGACATATGCCAAATTTCCACAATCACCTCAACAGGAGGCTTCTCTCAGCAATAAGCATGTGATAGGGGACCCTGAGTTTGCTGCCTCAAGCGGAATATACACCGAGAAGACCTGACTCACAAGGAAGCTGGATTTCTTTGCAGTGGCTTGAATACAGGCTCGTCATTCATCTCACAAGATGAAGGGATGTCTGTATGCCCTGTGGATACCCTCGAGAATGACCTATGTCCCCGCCTCATTTCGACGGAATGCCTCACATCCCTTTGACAACTCGAGTGGCACGTGGAGTTCACTGCTTCAAAAGGTGATGATGCCTGACTCCTCTTGAACATTGATAGGATTCCCAATATACCTGTGGATACTGGAAAGGGAAGCTGGGTCTCCCGCCTCACCTCGAGAAGCATGCCTTTTGCCCTTCCAGGCCTCGAAGATTTTCCTGACGTGTCCCTCGTAACTAGACAGGAGTCCTGATGTCACTGAGCAAACACGAGTTTTGAAGGGCCATCCCCACCGTAACTCGAGAATATACCCCACGTCCCCGCCACAACTCCAGAAAAACCATGAGACTTATCCCTCGAAGCGACATTAGGCACCATTGCACTGCATTGCATGCAGAGCAATTCCGTGATCCCTATCAAGCATGTAAGGAGACTCGACTTGTTTCATGCATCTCGAGAGACAGTCCCCAAGAACACTGTCACAAGTCTAGAGGGACCCTGAGGTCACCTCTGCAACACGAAGTTGTTCCATGTACCCCAAATCAACTCGAATGAGGCCCGATTCCCATGCATTGAATCCAGAGGCCAGCCCCCGTTCCCCATCATACACAGCCAGCGGCTTGACTTCCTTTAGGCAACTCCAGAGATTCCCCGAACACACGTCCCAAGTCTGGAGGAACATGCAAATCAGCACAGCAACTCGAGGAATGCTCCGTGTACCACAAAATTGTCTCGAGAAGAGAGCTGATTCCCTGGCAGAGACTCAAGACATATGCCAACTTTCCACAAATACCTCAAGTGGAGGATTCTTTCAGCAAGAGGTGTGTGGGAGGGACCCTGAGTTTGCTGCCTCAAATGGAATATACACTGAAAAAATCCCTGACTCGAAAGGAGGCCAGATTTCCTTGCAGTGGCTTGAATACAGGCTCGTCTTTCATCTCACAAATGAAGGGATGGCTGAATCCCCTGTGGAGACCCTAGAGAAAGCCCTAGGTCCCAGCCTCATTTCGACGGAATTCCTCACATCCCTTTGACACCTCGAGAGGCATGCGGATTTCACTGCTTCAAAAGGTGACGATGCCTGACTACTTTTGAACACTGATAGGAATCCCAATATCGCTCAGGCTCCTGGAAAGGGGCCATGGGTCTCCCGCTTCACCTCGAGAAGCGTCCCTTTTGCCCTGCAAGGCCTCGAATTGATTCCTGAGGTGTCCCTCGTAACTAGACAGGAGTCCTGACGTCGCTGAACAAACAAGAATTTTGAAGGTCCATACCCCCGTAACTCGAGAATATAAAGCAGGTCCCAACCCCCAACTCGAGAAAAACTATGAAGCTTCCCTTTCGAAGCAAGGTGAGGCCCGATTTCCACTGCATGGCATTCAGAGCAATTCCTTGATCCCCATCAAACATGTAAGGAGCCTCGACTTGCTTGATGGATCTCGAGACAGTCCCCAAGAACACTGTCACAAGTCTAGAGGGACCTGAAGTCACCCCAGCAACACGAATGAGCTCCACGTACCTCAAATCAACATGAGATGAGGCCCGATTCTATGCACTGACACCAGAGATAACCCCCGTTCCCCATCAAACACGATCAGTGGCTTGTCTTCTTTTAGCCAACTCCAGAGATTCCCCGGGAACACCGTACCATTTCTAGAGGAACACCACCTTTAGCACAGCAATTCGAGGAATGCTCTGTGTACACAAAATTGTCTCGAGATGAGAGCTGATTCCCTGGCTTAGACACAAGACGTATGCCAACTTGTCACAAGCACCACAAAAGGAGGCTTCTCTCAGCAATAGGTATTGGGAGGGACCCTGAGTTTGCTGCCTCAAGTGGAATATACACCGAGAAGCCCTGACTCGAAAGCAGGCCGGATTTCCTTGCAGTGGCTTGAATATAGCCTCGTCTTTATTCTCACAAGATGAAGGGATACCTGAATCCCCTGTGTGGACCGTAGAAAAGCCATAGGTCACCGCCTCATTTCGACGGAATGACTCACATCAATTTGACACCTCAATAGGCACGCGGAGTTCACTGCTTCAAAAGATGACGATGCCTGACTCCTTTTGAACATTGACAGGAATCCCAATATCCCTGTGGCTACTGCAAAGGGACCCTGGGTCTCCTGCCTCACCTCGAGAAGCGTACCTTTTGCCCTGTCAAGCCAGAAAGAGATTCCTGACTTGTCCCTCTTAAGTAGACAGGAGTCCTGACGTCACTGAACAAACACGAGTTTTGAAGGGCCATCCCCGCCGTAACTCGAGAATATACCACAGGTCCCCGCCGCAACACGAGAAAAACAATGAGACTTCCCCGTCGAAGCGAAATGAGGCCCGATTCCCCTGCATTGCATGCAGAGCAATTCCGTGATCCCCATTAAACATGTAAGGAGCCTCGACTTGCTTGATGGATCTCAAGACAGACCCCAAGAACACTGTCACAAGTCTAGAGGACCCTGAGGTCATACCAGCAACAGGAAGCAGCCCCTTGTACCCCAAAATCAACTCTACATGAGGCCCGATTCTCCTGCATTGACTCCAGAAATATCCCCCGTTCCCCATCATACAAGACCAGCGGCTTGACTTCCTTTAGGCAACTCCAGAGATTAACTGAGAACACCGTCCCAAGTCTAGAGGAGCACCAAGTTCAGCACAGCAACTCGAGGAATGTTCCAGGTACACCAAATCGTCTAGAAATGAGAGGTGATTCCCTGGCTGAGATTCAAGACGCATGCAAACTTTCCACAAGCACCACAAGAGGAGGATTCTCTCAGCAATAGGTATGTGGGAGGGACCCTGAGTTTGCTGCCCAAGAGGAATATATACCGAGAAGACCTGACTCGAAAGCAGGCCGGAATTCCTTGCAGTGGCTTGAATACAGGCTCGTCTTTCATCTCACAAGATGAAGGGGATACCTGAATCCCCTGTGGAGACCGTAGAGAAAGCCATAGGTCCCGCCTCATTTCGATGGAATGACTCACATCCTTTGACACCTCAAGAGGCACGCGGAGTTCACTGCTTCAAAAGATGACGATGCCTGACTCCTCTTGAACATTGATAGGAATCACAATATCCCTGTGGCTACTGCAAAGGGACCCTGGGTCTCCTGCCTCACCTCAAGAAGCGTACCTTTTTGCCCTGTCAGGCCTCGAAAGAGATTCCTGACTTGTCCCTCTTAACTAGACAGGAGTCCTGACGTCACTGAACAAACACGAGTTTTGAAGGGCCATCCCCGCCGTAACTCGAGAATATACCCCAGGTCCCCGCCGCAACTCGAGAAAAACAATGAGACTTCCCCGTCGAAGCGAATGAGGCCCGATTCCCCTGCATTGCATGCAGAGCAATTCCGTGATCCCCATTAAACATGTAAGGGCCTCGACTTGCTTGATGGATCTCAAGACAGACCCCAAGAACACTGTCACAAGTCTAGAGGACCCTGAGGTCACACCAGCAACAGGAAGCAGCTCCATGTACCCCAAATCAACTCTACATGAGGCCCGATTCCCCTGCATTGACTCCAGAGGCATCCCCCGTTCCCATCATACAAGACCAGCGGCTTGACTTCCTTTAGGCAACTCCAGAGATTAACTGAGAACACCGTCCCAAGTCTAGAGGAAGCACCAAGTTCAGCACAGCAAATCGAGGAATGTTCCAGTGTACCCCAAATCGTCTCGAGATGAGAGCTGATTCCCTGGCTGAGATTCAAGACGTATGCAAACTTTCCACAAGCACCTCAAGAGGAGGATTCTCTCAGCAATAGGTATGTGGGAGGGACCCTGAGTTTGCTGCCTCAAGAGGAATATACACCGAGAAGACCTGACTCGAAAGCAGGCCGGATTTCCTTGCAGTGGCTTGAATACAGGCTCGTCTTTCATCTCACAAGATAAGAAGGGATGTCTGAATCCCCTGTGGAGACCTAGAGAAAGACCTAGGTCCCCGCCTCATTTCGACGGAATGCCTCACATCCCTTTGACACCTCGAGAGGCACGCGGAGTTCACTGCTTCAAAAGGTGATGATGCCTGACTCCTCTTGAACATTGATAGGAATCCAATATCCCTGTGGCTACTGGAAAGGGAACCTGGGTCTCCCGCCTCACTTTGAGAAATGTCCCTTTTGCCCTGCCAAGCCTCGAAGAGATTCCTGAGGTGTCCCTCGTAACTAGACAGGAGTCCTGACGTCGATGAACAAACACGAGTTTTGAAGGGCCATCCCCGCCCGTAACTCGAGAATATACCCCAGGTCCCCGCCGCAACTCGAGAAAAAACCATGAGACTTCCCCCTCGAAGCGAGATGAGGCCCGATTCCCCTGCATTGCATGCAGAGCAATTCCGTGATCCCCATCAAACATGTAAGGAGCCTCGACTTGCTTGATGGATCTCAATACAGTCCCCAAGAACACTGTCACAAGTCTAGAGGAGACCCTGAGGTCACACCAGAAACAAGAAGGAGCTCCATGTACCCAAATGAACTCGAGATGAGGCCCGATTCCCTGCATTGTCTCCAGAGGCCATCCCCCCGTTTCCCCATCAAACACGACCAGTGGCTTGACTTCCTTTAGGCAACTCCAGAGATTCCCCGAGAACACCGTCCCAAGTCTAGAGGAAGCCAAAGTTCAGCACAGCAAATCGAGAAATGCTCCGTGTACCCCAAATCGTCTCGAGATGAGAGCTGATTCCCTGGCTTAGACTCAAGACATATGCCAACTTTCCACAAGCATCTCAAGAGGAGGCTTCTCTCAGCAATAGTTGTGTGGGAGGGACCCTGAGTTTGCTGCCTCAAGTGGAATATACACCGAGAAGCCCTGACTCGAAAGGAGGCCGGATTTCCTTGCAGTGGCTTGAATACAGGCTCGTCTTTCATCTCACAAGATGAAGGGATGTCTGAATCCCCTGTGGAGACCCTAGCAGAAAGCCCT
Organism: Odocoileus hemionus; assembly: GCA_020976825.1. Classification (NCBI taxonomy): domain Eukaryota; kingdom Metazoa; phylum Chordata; class Mammalia; order Artiodactyla; family Cervidae; genus Odocoileus; species Odocoileus hemionus. The sequence goes on along the minus strand of JAJLRB010005183.1, from coordinate 37,638 downwards.
AGTTCCCCGCCTCATTTCGACGGAATGCCTCACATCCCTTTGACACCTCGAGAGGCACGCGGAGTTCACTGCTTCAAAAGGTGACGATGCCTGACTCCTCTTGAACATTGATAGGAATCCCAATATCCCTGTGGCTACTGGAAAGGAACCCTGGGTCTCCCGCCTCACCTCGAGAAGCGTCCCTTTTGCCCTGCCAGGCCTCGAAGAGATTCCTGAGGTGTCCCTCGTAACTAGACAGGAGTCCTGACGTCGCTGAACAAACATGAGTTTTGAAGGGCCATACCCGCCGTAACTCGAGAATATTCCCCAGGTCCCCGCCGCAACTCGAGAAAAATCATGAGACTTCCCCCTCGAAGCGAGATGAGGCCCGATTCCCCTGCATTGCATGCAGAGCAATTCCGTGATCCCATCAAACATGTAAGGAGCCTCGACTTGCTTGATGGATCTCGAGACAGTCCCAAGAACACTGTCACAAATTAGAGAGATCGTGAGGTCACACCAGCAAGCGAAGGAGCTCCATGCACACCAAAGAACTCGAGATGAGGCCCGATTCCCCTGCATTGGCTCCAGAGCCATCCCCGTTCCCAATCAAACACGACCAGTGGCTTGACTTCCTTTAGGCAACTCCAGAGATTCCCTGAGAACACCGTTCCCAAGTCTAGAGGAACACCAATTTCAGCACAGCAACTCGAGGAATGCTCCGTGTACCCCAGATCGTCTCGAGATGAGAGCTGATTCCCTGGCTTAGACTCAAGACATATGCCAACTTTTCACAAGTACCTCAAGTGGAGGATTCTCTCAGCAATAGTATGTGGGAGGGACCCTGAGTTTGCTGCCTCAAGTGGAATATACACCGAGAAGCCCTGACTCGAAAGCAGGCCGGATTTCCTTGCAGTGGCTTGAATACAGGCTCGTCTTTCATCTCACAAGATGAAGGGATGTCTGAATCCCTATGGAGACCCTAGAGAAAGTCCTAGGTCCCCGCCTCATTTCGACGGAATGCCTCACATCCCTTTGACACCTCGAGAGGCACGGCGGAGTTCACTGCTTCAAAAGGTGATGATGCCTGACTCCTCTTGAACATTGATAGGATCCCAATATCCCTGTGGCTACTGGAAAGGGAACGTGGGTCTCCAGGCTCACTTCGAGAAATGTCCCTTTTTGCCCTGCCAAGCCTCGAAGAGATTCCTGATGTCCCTCGTAACTAGACAGGAGTCCTGACGTCGATGAACAAACACGAGTTTTGAAGGGCCATCCCCCCGTAACTCGAGAATATCAAGAATATTCCCCAGGTCCCCGCCACAACTCGAGAAATACCATGAGACTTCCCCCTCGAAGCGAGATCACGCCCGATTCCCCTGCATTGCATGCAGAGCAATTCCGTGATCCCCATCAAAACATGTAAGGAGCCTCGACTTGCTTGATGGATCTCAATACAGTCCCCAAGAACACTGTCACAAGTCTAGAGGGACCCTGAGGTCACACCAGAAAACACGAAGGAGCTCCATGTACCCCAAATTAAACTCGAGATGAAGCCGATTCCCCTGCATTGATTCTCAGAGGCTCCCCCCGTTATCCATCAAACACGATCAGTGGCTTGACTTCCTTTTGGCAACTCCAGAGATTCCGAGAACACCGTCCCAAGTCTAGAGGAACACCAAGTTCAGCACAGCAACTAAAGGAATGCACCATGTACCCCAAATCGTCTCGAGATGAGAGCTGATTCCCTGGCTTAGACTCAAGACATATGCCAACTTTCCACAAGCACCTCAACAGGAGGCTTCTCTCAGCAATAGGTATGTGATAGGGGACCCTGAGTTTGCTGCCTCAAGCGGAATATACACCGAGAAGACCTGACTCAAAGGAGGCCGGATTTCTTTGCAGTGGCTTGAATACAGGCTCGTCATTCATCTCACAAGATGAAGGGATGTCTGAATCCCCTGTGGATACCCTAGAGAAAGACTATGTCCCGCCTCATTTCGACGGAATGCCTCACATCCCTTTGACAACTCGAGTGGCACGCGGAGTTCACTGCTTCAAAAGGTGATGATGCCTGACTCCTCTTGAACATTGATAGGATTCCCAATATCCCTGTGGCTACTGGAAAGGGAAGCTGGGTCTCCCGCCTCACATCGAGAAGCATCCTTTTGCCCTTCCAGCCTCGAAGAGATTTCCTGACGTGTCCCTCGTAACTAGACAGGAGTCCTGATGTCGCTGAGCAAACACGAGTTTTGAAGGGCCATCCCCGCCGTAACTCGAGAATATACCCAGGTTCCCCGCCGCAACTCGAGAAAAACCATCAGACATCCCCCTCGAAGCGAATGAGGCCCGATTCCCCTGCATTGCATGCAGAGCAATTCCGTGATCCCCATCAAACATGTAAGGAGCCTCGACTTGCTTGATTGATCTGAAGACATTCCCCAAGAACACTGTCTCAAGTCTAGTGTGACCATGAGGTCACCCAAGCAACACGAAAGAGCTCACCTAAGCAACACGAAAGAGCTCAATGTACACCAAATCAACTCGAGATGAGGCCCGATTGCCCTGCATTGACCCCAGAGCCATCCCCCGTTTCCCATCAAGCATGACCAGTGGCTTGACTTCCTTTAGGCAACTCCAGAGATTAACCGAGAACACCGTCCCAAGTCTAGAGGAGCACCAAGTTCAGCAGAGCAAGACGAGGAATGTTCCATGTACCCCGAATCGTCTCGAGATGAGAGCTGATTTCCTGGCTGAGATTCAAGACATATGCAAACTTTCCACAAGCACCTCAAGAGGAGGCTTCTCTGAGCAATAGGTATAGGGAGGGAACCTGAGTTTGCTGCCTCAAGTGGAATATACACCGAGAAATTCTGACTTGAAATCAGGCCAGATTTCCTTGCAGTAGCTTGAATACAGGCTCGTCTTTCATCTGACAAGATGAAGGGTTGTCTGAATACCCTGTGGAGACCCTAGAGAAAGCCCTACGTCCCCGCCTCATTTCGACAGAATGCCTGACATCACTTTGACACCTCGAGAAGCAGGCGGAGTTTAATGCTTCAAAAGGTGACGATGCCTGACTCCTCTTGAACATTGATAGGATTTCCAATATCCTGTGGATACTGGAAAGGGAACGTGGGTCTCCAGGCTCACTTCGAGAAATGTCCCTTTTTGCCCTGCCAAGCCTCGAAGAGATTCCTAAGATGTCCCTCGTAACTAGACATGAGTCCTGACGTCGATGAACAAACACGAGTTTTCAAGGGCAATCCCTGCCGTAGTTCAAGAATATTCCCCAGGTCCCCACACAACTCGAGAAATACCATGAGACTTCCCCCTCGAAGCGAGATCACGCCCGATTCCCCTGCATTGCATGCAGAGCAATTCCGTGATCCCCATAAAACATGTAAGGAGCCTCGACTTGCTTGATGGATCTCAATACAATCCCCAAGAACACTGTCACAAGTCTAGAGGGACCCTGAGGTCACACCAGAAACACGAAGGAGCTCCATGTACCCCAAATTAACTCGAGATGAAGTCCGATTCCCCTGCATTGATTCTAGAGGCTCCCCCGTTATCCATCAAACACGATCAGTGGCTTGACTTCCTTTTGGCAACTCCAGAGATTCCTCGAGAACACCATCCCAAGTCTAGAGGAACACCAAGATCAGCACAGCAACTAAAGGAATGCACCGTGTACCCCAAATAGACTCGAGATGAGAGCTGACTCCCTCGCTTAGACTCAAGACATATGCCAACTTTCCACAATCACCTCAACAGGAGGCTTCTCTCAGCAATAAGCATGTGGGAGGGACCCTGAGTTTGCTGCCTCAAGCGGAATATACACCGAGAAGACCTGACTCACAAGGAAGCTGGATTTCTTTGCAGTGGCTTGAATACAGGCTCGTCATTTCATCTCACAAGATGAAGGGATGTCTGTATGCCCTGTGGATACCCTCGAGAAAAGAACCCTATGTCCCTGCCTCATTTCGACGGAATGCCTCACATCCCTTTGACAACTCGAGTGGCACGTGGAGTTCACTGCTTCAAAAGGTGATGATGCCTGACTCCTCTTGAACATTGATAGGATTCCCAATATACCTGTGGATACTGGAAAGGGAAGCTGGGTCTCCCGCCTCACCTTGAGAAGCATGCCTTTTTCCCTTCCAGGCCTCGAAGATTTTCCTGACGTGTCCCTCGTAACTAGACAGGAGTCCTGATGTCACTGAGCAAACACGAGTTTTGAAGGGCCATCCCCGCCGTAACTCGAGAAAATATACCCAGGTCCCCGCCGCAACTCGAGAAAAACCATCAGACATCCCCCTCGAAGCGAAATGAGGCCCGATTCCCCTGCATTGCATGCAGAGCAATTCCGTGATCCCCATCAAACATGTAAGGAGCCTCGACTTGCTTGATTGATCTGAAGACATTCCCCAAGAACACTGTCACAAGTCTAGAGTGACCCTGAGGTCACCCAAGCAACACGAAAGAGCTCACGCAAGCAACACGAAAGAGCTCAATGTACACCAAATCAACTCGAGATGAGGCCCGATTCCCCTGCATTGACTCCAGATCCATCCCCCTTTCCCCATCAAGCACGACCAGTGGCTTGACTTCCTTTAGGCAACTCCAGAGATTAACCGAGAACACCGTCCCAAGTCTAGAGGAGCACCAAGTTCAGCAGAGCAAGACGAGGAATGTTCCGTGTACCCCGAATCGTCTCGAGATGAGAGCTGATTTCCTGGCTGAGATTCAAGACATATGCAAACTTTCCACAAGCACCTCAAGAGGAGGCTTCTCTTCAGCAATAGGTATGTGGGAGGGAACCTGAGTTTGCTGCCTCAAGTGGAATATACACCGAGAAACCCTGACTTGAAAAGGAGGCCAGATTTCCTAGCAGTAGCTTGAATACAGGCTCGTCTTTCATCTGACAAGATGAAGGGTTGTCTGAATCCCTGTGGAGACCCTAGAGAAAGCCCTAGGTCCCCGCCTCATTTCGACAGAATGCCTCACACATCACTTTGACACCTCGAGAAGCAGGCGGAGTTTAATGCTTCAAAAGGTGACGATGCCTGACTCCTTTTGAACATTGATAGGATTCCCAATATCCTGTGGATACTGGAAAGGGGCCATGGGTCTCCCGCTTCACCTCTAGAAGTGTCCCTTTTGCCCTGCAAGCCTCGAAGAGATTCCTGAGGTGTCCCTCGTAACTAGACAGGAGTCCTGACGTCGCTGAACAAACACAATTTTGAAGGGCCATCCCCGTCGTAACTCGAGAAATATACCCAGGTCTCCAGCCCCAACTCGAGAAAAACCATGAGAATTTCCCTCTCGAAGCGAGATGAGGCCCGATTCCCCTGCATTGCATGCAGAGCAATTCCGTGATCCCCATCAAACATGTAAGGAGCCTCGACTTGCTTGATGGATCTCGAGACAGTCCCCAAGAACACTGTCACAAGTCTAGATGAACCCTGACTTTACCCCAGCAATGAGAAGGAGCTCTCATGTACCCCAAATCAACACGAGATGAGGCACGATTCCCTGCATTGACACCAGAGCCATCCCCCGTTCCCATCAAACACGACCAGTGGCTTGACTTCTTTTAGGCAACTCCAGAGATTCCCCGAGAACACCGTCCCAAGTCTAGAGGAACACCAAGTTCAGCACAGCAACGAGGAATGCTCTGTGTACCCCAAATCGTCTCGAGATGAGAGCTGATTCCCTGGCTGAGACTCAAGACGTATGCCAACTTTTTGACAAGCACCTCAAGAGGAGGCTTCTCTCAGCAATAGGTGTGTGGGAGGGAACCTGAGTTTGCTGCCTCAAGTGGAATATACACCGAGAAGCCTGACTCGAAAGCAGGCCGGATTTCCTTTCAGTGGCTTGAATACAGGCTCGTCTTTCATCTCACAAGATGAAGGGATGTCTGAATGCCTGTGGAGACCCTAGAGAAAGCCTAGTCCCCGCCTCATTTCGACGGAATGCCTCACATCCTTTGACACCTCGAGAGGCAAAGCGGAGTTCACTGCTTCAAAAGGGACGATGCCTGACTCCTTTTGAACATTGATAGGAATCCCCATATCCCTGTGGCTACTGGAAAGGGACCCTGGGTCTCCCGCCTCACCTCGAGAAGCAGCCATTTTTCCCTGCCAGGCCTCGAAGAGATTCCTGAGGGGTCCCTCGTAACTAGACAGGAGTCCTGACCTCGCTGAACAAACACGAGTTTTGAAGGGCCATCCCCGCCGTAACTCGAGAATATACCCCAGGTCCCCGCCGCAACTCGAGAAAAACCATGAGACTTCCCCCTCGAAGCGAAATGAGGCCCGATTCCCCTGCATTGCATGCAGAGCAATTCCGTGATCCTCATCAAACATGTAAGGAGAATCGACTTGCTTGATGGATCTCGAGACAGTACCCAAGAACACTGTCACAAGTCTAGAGAGACCCTGAGGTCAAACCTGCAACACGAAGGAGCTCCATGTACACCAAATCAACTCGAGATGAGGCCTGATTCCCCTGCATTGGCTCCAGAGCCATCCCCCATTCCCCATCAAACAGAACCAGTGGCTTGACTTCCTTTAGGCAACTCCAGAGATTCCCTGAGAAAACCGTTCCAAGTCTAGAGGAACACCAATTTCAGCACAGCAATTCGAGGAACACTCCGTTTACCCCAGATCGTCTAGAGATGAGAGCTGATTCCTTGGCTTAGACTCAAGACGTATGCCAACTTTCCACAAGTAACTCAAGTGGAGGATTCTCTCAGCAATAGTATGTGGGAGGGATGCTGAGTTTGTTGCCTCAAGTGGAATATACACCGAGAAGCCCTGACTCGAAAGCAGGCCAGATTTCCTTGCAGTGGCTTGAATACAGGCTCGTCTTTCATCTCACAAGATGAAGGGATGTCTGAATCCCCTGTGGAGACCCTAGAGAAAGTCCTAGGACCCCGCCTCATTTCGACGGAATGCCTCACATCCCTTTGACACCTCGAGAGGCACACGGAGTTAACTGCTTCAAAAGGTGGTGATGGCTGACTCCTCTCGAACATTGATAGGATTCCCAATATCCCTGTGGCTACTGGAAAGGGACCCTGGGTCTCCAGCCTCACTTCAAGAAGCGTCCCTTTTGCCCTGCAAGCCTCGAAGAGATTGCTGAGGTGTCCCTCGTAACTAGACAGGAGTCCTGACGTCGCTGAACAAACACGAGTTTTGAAGGGCCATCCCGCCCCTAACTCGAGAATATACCTCAGGTCCCCGCCGCAACTCGAGAAAAACCATGAGACTTCCCCCTCGATGCGAGATGAGGCCCGATTCCCCTGCATTGCATGCAGAGCAATTCCGTGATCTCCATCAAACATGTAAGGAGCCTCGACTTGCTTGATGGATCTCAAGACAGTCCCCAAGAACACTGTCACAAGATTAGGGGACCCTGAGGTCACAACAGAAAAACGAAGGTGCTCCATGTACAACAAATCAACTCGAGATAAAGCCCGATTCCCCTGCATTGACTCCAGAGGCACACCCCGTTATCCATCATACACGATTAATGCCTTGACTTCCTGTAGACAACTCCAGAGGTTCCCGGGGATCACCGTCTCGAGTCTAGAAAAACACCAAGTTGAGCACAGCAATTCGAGGAATGATCCGTGTACACCAAATCGTCTCAAGATGAGAGCGGATTCCCTGGCTGAGATTCAAGAAGTATGCCAACTTTCCACAAGCACCTCAAGAGGAGGCTTCTCTGAGCAATAGGTATGTGGGTGGTTCCCTGAGTTAATTGCCTCAAGTGGAATATACACGAGAAGCCCTGACTCGAAAGGAGGCCGGATTTCTTTGCACTGGCTTGAATAAAGGCTCGTCTTTCATCTCACAAGAGGAAGGGTTGTCTGAATCCCCTGTGGAGACCCTAGAGAAAGACGTACGTTCCCGTCTCATTTCGACGGAATGCCTGACATCACTTTGACACCTCGAGAAGCACGCGGAGTTCAATGCTTCAAAAGGTGACGATGCCTGACTCCTCTTGAACATTGATAGGATTTCCAATATCCCTGTGGATTCTGGAAAGGGACCCTGGGTCTCCCGACACACCTCGAGAAGTGTCCCTTTTGCCCTTCCAAGCCTCGAAGAGATTGCTGACGTATCCCTCGTAACTAGACAGGAGTCCTTACGTCGCTGTACAAACACGAGTTTTGAAGGGCCATCCGCGCCCTAACTCGAGAATATACCTCAGTTCCCGGCCGCAACTCGAGAAAAGCCATGAGACATCCCCCTCGAAGCGAGATGAGGCCCGATTCCCATGCATTGCATGCAGAGCAATTCCGTGATCTCCATCAAACATGTAAGGAGCCTCGACTTGCTTGATGGATCTCAATACAGTCCCCAAGAACACTGTCACAAGATTAGGGGACCCTGAGGTCACAACAGAAACACGAAGGAGCTCCATGTATCCCAAATCAACTCGAGATGAAGCCCGATTCCCCTGCATTGACTCCAGAGGCACACCCCGTTATCCATCATACACGATCAATGGCTTGACTTCCTGTAGGCAACTCCAGAGGTTCCCCGGGAACACTGTCTCGAATCTAGAAAAACACCAAGTTGAGCACAGCAATTCGAGGAATGCTCCGTGTACCCCAAATCGTCTCAAGATGAGAGCGGATTACCTGGCTTAGATTCAAGACGTATGCCAACTTTCCACAAGCACATAAAGAGGAGGCTTCTCTGAGCAATAGGTATGTGGGTGGTTCCTGAGTTTATTGCTTCAAGTGGAGTATACACCGAGAAGCCCTGACTCGAAAGCAGGCCGGATTTCCTTGCACTGGCTTGAATAAAGGCTCGTCTTTCATCTCACAAGATGAAGGGTTGTCTGAATCCCCTGTGGAGACCCTAGAGAAAGACCTATGTCCCCGCCTCATTTCGAAGGAATGCCTGACATCACATTGACACCTCGAGAAGTACGCGAAGTTCAATGTTTCAAAAGGAGACGATGCCTGACTCCTCTTGAATATTGATAGGATTTCCAATATCCCTGTGGCTACTGGAAAGGGACCCTGGATCTCCCGACACACCTCGAGAAGTGTCCCTTTTGCCCTTCCAAGCCTCGAAGAGATTCCTGAGTTGCCCTCCTAACTAGACAGTAGTACTGACGTCGCTGAACAAACACGAGTTTTGAAGGGCCATCCCCGCCGTAACTAGAGAATATATCCCAGGTCCCCGCCGCAACTCAAGAAAAACCATGAGAATTCCCTCTCGAAGCGAGATGAGGCCCGATACCCCTGCTTTGCATGCAGAGCAATTCCGTGATCTCCATCAAACAAGTAAGGAGCCTCGACTTGCTTGATGGATCTCGAGACAGTCCCCAAGATCACTGTCACAAGTCTAGATGGACCCTGACTTTACCCCAGCAATGAGAAGGAGCTCCATGTACCCCAAATCAACACGAGATGAGGCACAATTCCACTGCATTTACACCACAGGCATTCCCCGTTCCCCATCAAACACCTCCAGTGGCTTGACTTCCTTTAGGGAACTCAAGAGATTCCCCGAGAACGCCGTCCCAAGTCTAGAGGAACACCAAGTTCAGCACAGCACCTCGAGGAATGCTCTGTGTACCCCAAATCGTCTCGAGATGAGAGCTGATTCCCTGGCTGAGACTCAAGACATATGCCACTTTTGACAAGCACCTCAAGAGAAGGCTTCTCTCAGCAATAGGTGTGTGGGAGGGACCTGAGACTGCTTCCTCAAGTGGAATACACACTGAGAAGCCCTGACTCGAAATCAGGACGGACTTCCTTTCAGTGGCTTGAATACTGGCTAATCTTTCATCTCACAAGATGAAGGAATGTCTGAATACCCTGTGGATACACTAGAGAATGACCTAAGTCCCTGTCTCATTTCGACGGAATCCCTCACATCCCTTTGAAAACTCGAGAGGCACACGGAGTTCAGTGCTTCCAAAGGTGATGATGTTTGACTCCTCCTGAACATTGATAGGATTCCCAATATCCCTGTGGATACTGAAAATGGAAACTGGGTCTCCCCCATCACCTCGAGAAGCGTCCCTTTTGCCCTGCCAGGCTTTGAAGAGATTCCTGACGTGTCCCTCATAACTAGACAGGAGTCCTGATGTCACTGAGCAAACACGAGTTTTGAAGGGCGATCCCCGCCTTAACTCGAGAATATACCCCAAGTCCCCACCGCAACTCGAGAAAAACCATGAGACTTACCCCTCGAAGCGAGATTAGGCAACATTCCCCTGCATTGCATTCAGAGCAATTCCGTGATCACCATCAAACATGTAAGGAGCATCGACTTGCTTGATGGGTCTCAAGACAGACCACAAGAGCACTGTCACAAGTCTAGAGAGATCGTGAGGTCACACCTGCAACGCGAAGGAGCTCCATGCACACCAGAAGAACTCGAGATGAGGCCCGATTCCCCTGCATTGGCTCCAGAGCCATCCCTCGTTCCCAATCAAACACGACCAGTGGATTCACTTTCATTGGGAAACTCCAGAGATTCCCCGAGAACACCGTTCCAAGTCTAGAGGAACACCAATTTCAGCACAGCAACACAGGGAATGCTCCATGTACCCCAGATCGTCTCGAGATGAGAGCTGATTTCCTGGCTTAGACTGAAGACGTATGGCAACGTTCTGCAAGCACCTCAAGAGGACGCTTCTCTAAGAAATAGTATGTGGGAGAGACCCTGAGTTTGCTGCCTCAAGTGCAATATATACAGAGAAACTCTGACATGAAAGCAGGCCGGATATCCTTGCAGTGGCTTGAATACAGGCTCATCTTTCATCTCAGAAGATGAAGGGATGTCTGAATCCCCTGTGGAGACACTAGAGAATGTCCTAGGACCCCGCCTCATTTCGAAGGAAAGCCTCTCATCCCTTTGACACCTCGAGAGGCACGTGGAGTTCACTGCTTCAAAAGGTGGCCATGCCTGACTCCTCTCGAACATTGATAGGATTGATAGGAATCCCAATATGCCTGTGGCTACTAGAAAGGGACCCTGGGTCTCCATACTCACTTTGAAAAGCGTCCCTTGTGCCCTGCCAGGCCTCGAAGAGTTTCCTGACGTGTCCCTCGTAAATAGACTGGAGTCCTGACATCGCTGAGCAAACACGAGTTTTGAAGGTGATCCCCAATGTAACTCGAGAATATACCACAGGTCTCCGTCGCAACTCGAGAAAAACCATGAGACTTTCCCCTCGAAGCGAGATGAGGACCAATTTCCCTGCATTGCATGCAGAGCAATTCCGTGATACCCATCAAACATGTAAGGACCCTCGACTTGCTTGATGGATCTCAATACAGTCTCCAAGAACACTGTCACAAGTCTAGAGAGACACTGAGGTCCCCCTAGCAACGAGAAGCTCCATATATCCCAAATCAACTCGAGATGAGGCACGATTCCACAGCATTGTGTTCAGAGGCACCCCCCCGTTATCCACCAAACACGAGCAGTGGCTTGACTTCTCTTGCCAACTCCAGAGATTCCCCGAGAACACCATCCCAAGTCTAGAGGAACACCAAGATCAGCAAAGCAAATCGAGGAATACTCCGTGTACACCAAACCGTCTCGAGATGAGAGCTGTCTCCCTGGGTTAGACTCAAGACGTATGCCAACTTTCCACAAGCACCTCAAGAGGACGCTTCTCTCAGCAATAATATGTGGGAGGGACCCTGAGTTTGCTGCCTCAAGTGGAATATACACTGAGAAGCCCTGACTCGAAAGCAGGCCGGACTTCATTTCAGTGGCTTGAATACTGGCTGGTCGTTCATCTAACAAGATGAATGGATGTCTGAAACCCCTGTGGAGACCCTGGAGGAATCCCTAGTTCCCCGTCTCATTTCGACGGAATGCCTAACATCCCTTTGACAACTCGAGAGGCACGCGGATTTCACTGCTTCCAAAGGTGATGATGCCAGACTCTTCTTGAACATTGATAGGAATCCCAATATCCCTGTGGATACAGGAAAGGGACCCTGGGTCTACCGACACACCTCGAGAAGTGTCCCTTTTGCCCTTCCAAGCCTCGAAGAGATTCCTGAGTTGCCCTCCTAACTAGACAGGAGTCCTGACGTCGCTGAACAAACACGAGTTTTGAAGGGCTATCCCAGCCGTAACTAGAGAATATAACCAGGTCCCAAACGCAACTCGAGAAAAACCATGAGAATTCCCTCTCGAAGTGAAATGAGGCCCGATACCGCTACTTTACATGCAGAGCAATTCCGTGATCTCCTTCAAACATGTAAAGAGCCTCGACTTGCTTGATGGATCTCGAGACAGTCCCCAAGATCACTGTCACAACTCTAGATGGACGCTGACTTTATCCCAGCAAGGAGAAGGAGCTCCATGTACCCCAAATTAACACGAGATGAGGCACAATTCCACTGCATTGACACCGCAGGCATCCCCCGTTTCACATCAACCACCACCAGTGGCTTTACTTCCTTTAGGCAACTCCAGAGATTCCCGGAGAACACCGTTCCAAATCTAGAGGAACACCAAGTACAGCACAGCACCTTGAGGTATGCTCTGTGAACCCCAAATCGTCTCGAGATGAGAGCTGATTCCCTGGCTGAGACTCAAGACGTATGCCAACTTTTGACAAGCACCTCAAGAGGAGGCTTCTCTCAGCAATATGTGTGTGGGAGGGACCCTGAGATTGCTTCCTCAAGTGGAATGCACACCGAGGAGTCCTGACTGGAAAGCAGGCCGGACTTCCTTTCAGTGGCTTGAATACTGGTTCGTCTTTCATCTCAAAACATGAAGGGATGTCTGAATCCCCTATGGAGACCATAGAAAAATCCCTAGTTCCACGCCTCATTACGTTGGAATGCCTCACATCCCTTTGACACCTCGAGAGGCAAGCGCAGTTCAATGCTTCAAAAGGTGACGATGCCTGACTCCTCTTGAACTTTGATAGGGATCCGAATATCCCTGTGGCTACTGGAAAGGGACACTGCGTCTCCCGCCTCACCTCGAGAAGCGTTCCTTTGGCCCTGCCAGGCCTCAAAGAGATTCCTAAGGTGTCCCTCATAACTAGACAGGGATCCTGACGCCGCTGACCAAACACAAGTTTTGAAGGGCCATCCCCGCTGTAACTCGAGAATATACCCCAGGTCCCCGCCAGAGCTCGAGAAAAACCATGAGACTTCCGCCTCGAAGCGAGATGAGGCCCGATTCCCCTGCATTGCATGCAGAGCAATTTCGTGATCCTCATCAAACATGTAAGGAGCGTCGACTTGTTGATGGGTCTCGAGGCAGTAACCAAGAACACTGTCACAAGTCCAGAGCAATCGTGAGGTCACACCTGCAACGCGAAGGAGCTCCATGCACACCAGAAGAACTCGAGATGATTCCCGATTACGCTGAATTGGCTCCAGAGCCATCCGCCCTTCCCCATCAAACACGACCAGTGGCTTGACTTCCTTTAGGCAACTCCAGAGATTTCCCGAGAATACTGTTCCATGTCTAGAGGAACACCAATTTCAGCACAGCAACTCGAGGAATGCTCCGTGTACCCCAGATCATCTCGAGATAGGAGCTGATTCCCTGGCTTAGACTCAAGACGTATGCCAACTTTCCACAAGTACCTCAAGTGGAGAATTCTCTCAGCAATAGTATGTGGGAGGGAACCTGAGATTGCTGCCTCAATTGAAATATATACCGAGAAGCCCTGACTAGAAAGCAGGTCGGATTTCTTTGCAGTGGCTTGAATACAGGCTCCTCTTTCATCTCACAAGATGAAGGGATGTCTGAATCCCCTGTGGAGACACTAGAGAAAGTCCTAGGTCCCCGCCTCATTTCGACGGAATGCCTCACATCCCTTTGACACCACGAGAGGCACGAGGAGTTCACTGCTTCAAAAGGTGATGAAGCCTGACTCCTCTGGAACATTGATAGGAATCCCAATATCCCTGTGGCTACTGGAAAGGGAACGTGGGTCTTCAGCCTCACGTCGAGAAGTGTCTCTTTTTGCCCTGCCAAGCATCAAAGAGATTCCTAAGATGTCCCTCGTAACTAGACAAGAGTCCTGACTTCGATGAACAAACAGGAGTTTTCAAGGGCAATCCATGCCGTAGTTCAAGAATATTCCCCAGGTCCCCGCCACAACTCGAGAAATACCATGAGACTTCCCCCTCGAAGCGAGATGACGCTCGACTCCCCTGCTTTGCATGCAGAGCAATTCCGTGATCCCCATCAAACATGTAAGGAGCCTCGACTTGCTTGATGGATCTCAATACAATCCCCAAGAACACTGTCACAAGTCTAGAGGGACCCTGAGGTCACACCAGAAACACGAAGGAGCTCCATGTACCCCAAATTAACTCGAGATGAAGTCCGATTCCCCTGCATTGATTCCAGACGCTCCCCCCGTTATCCATCAAACACGATCAGTGGCTTGACTTCCTTTTGGCAACTCCAGAGATTCCTCGAGAACACCGTCCCAAGTCTAGAGGAACATCAAGATCAGCACAGCAACTAAAGGAATGCTCCGTGTACCCCAAATAGTCTCGAGATGAGAGCTGACTCCCTGGCTTAGACTCAAGACGTATGCCAACTTTCCACAATCACCTCAAGAGGAGGCTTCTCTCAGCAATAGTTATGTGGTAGGGACCCTGAGTTTGCTGCCTCAAGCGGAATATACACCGAGAAGACCTGACTCACAAGGAAGCTGGATTTCTTTGCAGTGGCTTGAATACAGGCTCGTCTTTCATCTCACAAGATGAAGGGATGTCTGTATGCCCTGTGGATAACCTAGAGAATGACCTATTCCCTGCCTCATTTCGACGGAATTCCTCACATCCCTTTGACACCTCGAGAGGCATGCAGAGTTCACTGCTTCGAAAGGTGATGATGCCTGACTCCTCTTGAACATTGATAGGATTCCCAATATAACTGTGGATACTGGAAAGGGAACCTGGGTCTCACGCCTCACCTCGAGATGCGTCCCTTTTGCCCTTCCAGGCCTCGAAGTGATTCCTGACGTGTCCCTCGTAACTAGACACGAGTCCTGATGTCACTGAGCAAACACGAGTTTTGAAGGGCCATCCCCGCCGTAACTCGAGAATATACCCCACGTCCCCGCCACAACTCCAGAAAAACCATGAGACTTATCCCTCGAAGCGACATTAGGCACCATTGCACTGCATTGCATGCAGAGCAATTCCGTGATCCCTATCAAGCATGTAAGGAGACTCGACTTGCTTCATGCATCTCGAGACAGTCCCCAAGAACACTGTCACAAGTCTAGAGGGACCCTGAGGTCACCTCTGAAACACAAAGGAGTTCCATGTACCCCAAATCAACTCGAAATGAGGCCCGATTCCCATGCATTGAATCCAGTGGCATCCCCTTTCCCCATCATATACAACCAGCGGCTTGACTTCCTTTAGGCAACTCCAGAGATTCCCCGAGAACACCGTCCCAAGTCTGGAGGAACATGCAGATCAGCACAGCAACTCGAGGAATGCTCCGTGTACCACAAATCGTCTCGAGAAGAGAGCTGATTCCCTGGCAGAGACTCAACACGAATTCCAACTTTCCACAAGCACCTCAAAAGCAGACTTCTCTCAGCAAGAGGTGTCTGGGAGGGAACTTGAGTTTGCTGCCTCAAGTGCAATATATACAGAGAAGCCCTGACATGAAAGCAGGCCGGATGTCCTTGCAGTGGCTTAAATACAGGCTCATCTTTCATCTCAGAAATGAAGGGATGGCTGAATTCCCTGTGGAGACCCTAGAGAAAGCCCTACGTCCCCGCCTCATTTCGACGGAATTCCTCACATCCCTTTGACACCTCGAGAGGCATGCGGATTTCACTGCTTCAAAAGGTGACGATGCCTGATTACTTTTGAACACTGATAGGAATCCCAATATCGCTCTGGCTTCTGTAAAGGGGTGATGGGTCTCCAGCTTCACCTCTAGAAGCGTCCCTATTGCCCTGCAAAGCCTCGGATTGATTCCTGAGCTGTCCCTCATAACAAGACAGGAGTCCTGACGTCGCTGAACGAACAAGAATTTTGAAGGGCCATAACCCCGTAACTCGAGAATATAAAGCGGGTCCCCAACGCCACTCGAGAAAATCTATGAAACATCCCCTCTGATGCAAGGTGAGGCCCATTTCACCTGCATGGCATTCAGAGCAATTCCTTGATCCCCATCAAACATGTAAGGAGCCTCGACTTGTTTGATGGATCTCGAGACAGTCCCCAAGATCACTGTCACAAGTCTAGAGGGACTCTGAAGTCACCCCAGCAACGCAAAGGAGCTCCATGTACCTCAAATCAAATCGAGATGAAGCACGATTCCATGCACTGACACCAGAGACACCCCCCGTTCCCCATCAAACACGACCAGTGGCTTGTCTTACTTTAGCCAACTCCAGAGATTCCTCGGGAACACCGTACCATTTCTAGAGGAACACCAACTTTAGCACAGCAATTCGAGGAATGCTCTGTGTACACAAAATTGTCTCGAGATGAGAGCTGATTCCCTGGCTTAGACTCAAGACGTATGCCAACTTTTCACAAGCACCACAAAAGGAGGCTTCTCTCAGCAATAGGTATGTGGGAGGGACCCTGAGTTTGCTGCCTCAAGTGGAATATACACCGAGAAGCCCTGACTCGAAAGCAGGCCGGACTTCCTTGCAGTGGCTTGAATATAGCCTCGTCTTTCTTCTCACAAGATGAAGGGATACCTGAATCCCCTGTGTGGACCGTAGAGAAAGCCCTAGGTCTCCGCCTCATTTCAACAGAATGCCTCACATCAATTTGACACCTCAATAGGCACGCGGAGTTCACTGCTTCAAAAGATGACGATGCCTGACTCATTTTGAACATTGATAGGAATCCCAATATCCCTGTGGCTACTGGAAAGGGACCCTGGGTCACCTGCCTCACCTCGAGAAGCGTACCTTTTGCCCTGTCAGGCCACAAAGAGATTCCTGACTTGTCCCTCTTAAGTAGACAGGAGTCCTGACGTCACTGAACAAACACGAGTTTTGAAGGGCCATCCCCGCTGTAACTCGAGAATATACCACAGGTCCCCGCCGCAACACGAGCAAAACCATGAGACTTCCCCCTCGAAGAGAAATGAGGCCTGATTCCCCTGCATTGCATGCAGAGCAATTCCGTGATCCCCATCAAACATGTAAGGAGCCTCGACTTGCTTGATGGATCTCGAGACAGACCCCATGAACACTGTCACAAGTTTACATGGACCCTGAGGTCACACCAGCAACAGGAAGCAGCCCCTTGTACCCCAAATCTACTCTACATGAGGCCCGATTCCCCTGCATTGACTCCAGAAATATCCCCCATTGCCCATCACACAAGACCAGCGGCTTGACTTCCTTGAGGCAACTTCAGAGAATAACCGAGAACACCGTCCCAAGTCTAGAGGAGCACCAAGTTCAGCACAGCAACTCGAGGAATGTTCCGTGTACAACAAATCGTCTAGAAATGAGAGCTGATTCCCTGGCTGAGATTCAAGACGTAGGCAAACTTTCCACAAGCACCACAAGAGGAGGATTCTCTCAGCAATAGGTATGTGGGAGGGACCCTGAGTTTGCTGCCTCAAGAGGAATATACACCGAAAAACCCTGATTGAAAGCAGGCCGGATTTTCTTGCAGTGGCTTGAATACAGGTTCGTCTTTCATCTGACAAGATGAAGGGATGGCTGAATCCCCTGTGGAGACCCTAGAGAAAGCCCTAAATCCACGACTCAGTTTGAAGGAATGCCTCACATCCCTTTGACACCTCCAGAGTTACGCGGAGTTCACTGCTTCAAAAGGTGATGATGCCTGACTAATCTTGAACATTGATAGGATTCCCAATATCTCTGTGGCTACTGAAATGGGACCCTGGTTCTCCCGCCTCACATTGAGAAGCGTCCTTTTTGCCCTGCCAAGCCTCAAAGAGATTCCTGAGGTGCCCCTCGTAACTAGACAGGAGTCCTGATGTCGCTGACCAAACACGAGTTTTGAAGGGCCATCCCCACCGAAACTCGAGAATATACCAAAGTTGCCCACCGCAACTCGAGAAAAACAATGAGACATCCCCCTCGAAGCGAAATGAGGCCCGATTCCCCTGCATTGCATGCAGAGCAATTCCGTGAGCCCCATCAAACATGTAAGGAGCCTCGCCTTGCTTGATTGATCTCGAGAGAGTCCACAAGAACACTGTCACAAGTCTAGAGAGACCCTGAGGTCACACCAGCAACACGAAAGAGCTCCATGTACTCCAAATCAACTCGAGATGAGGCCCGATTGCCCGGCATTGACTCCAGAGCCATCCCTCGTTTCCCATCAAGCACGACCAGTGGCTTGACTTCCTTTAGGCAACTCCAGAGATTAACCGAGAACACCGTCCCAAGTCTAGAGGAACACCAAGTTTAGCACAGCAATTCGAGGAATGTTTCGTGTACCCCAAATCATCTCGAGATGAGAGCTGATTCCCTGGCTGAGACTCAAGATGTATGCAAACTTTCCACAAGCACCTCAAGAGGAGGCTTCTCTCAGCAATAGTTATTTGGGAGGGACCCTGAGTTTGCTGCCTCTTGTGGAATATACACCGAGAAACCCTGATTTGAAAGCAGGCCGGATTTCCTTGCAGTGGCTTGAATATAGGCTCGTCTTTCATCTGACAAAATGAAGGGATGTCTGAATTCCCTGTGGAGACCCTAGAGAAAGCCCTAAACCACGCCTCATTTCGACGGAATGCCTCACATCCCTTTGAAACCTCCAGAGTCACATGGAATTAACTGCTTCAAAAGGTGATGATGCTGACTCCTCTGGAACATTGATAGTATTCCCAATAACCCTGTGTCTACTGGAAAGGGACGCTGGTTCTCCAGCCTCACATTGAGAACCGTCCTTATTGCCCTGCCAAGGCTCGAAGAGATTCCTGAGGTGTCCCTCGTAACTAGACAGGAGTCCTGATACGTCGCTGTACAAACACGAGTTTTGAAGGGCCATCCCCGCCCTAACTCGAGAATACACACAGGTCCCCACCGCACATCTCAAGAAAAACATGAGACATTCCCCTCGAAGCGAAATGAGGCCCGATTCCCCTGCATTGCATGCAGAGCAATTCCGTGATCCCCATCAAACATGTAAGGAGCCTCGACTTGCTTGATGATCTGGAGACAGTCCCCAAGAACACTGTCACAAGTCTTTAGGGACCCTGAGGTCACACCAGAAACACGAAGGAGCTCCATGTACCCCAAATCAACTCGAGATGAAGCCCGATTGCCCGGCATTGATTCCAGAGGCCATCCCCGTTATCCATTATAAGCACGACCAGTGGCTTGACTTCCTTTAGGCAACTCCAGAGATTCCCGGGAACACCATCCCGAGTTTAGAGGAACAACAATTTGAGCACAGCAATTCGAGAATGCTCCGTGTACCCCAAATCGTCTCGAGATAGAGCGGATTCCCTGGCTTAGATTCAAGACATATGCCAACTTTACACAAGCACCTCCAGAGGAGGCTTCTCTGAGCAATAGTTATGTGGGAGGGACCCTGAGTTTGCTGCCTCAAGTGGAACATACACCGAGAAGGCCTGACTCGAAAGCAGGCCGGATTTCCTTGCAGTGGCTTGAATAAAGGCTCGTCTTTCGTCTGACAAGATGAAGGGTTGTCTGAATCCCCTGTGGAGACCCTAGAGAAAGCCCTAAACGCCTCATTTCGACGGAATGCCTGACATCACTTTGACACCTCGAGAGCACGCAGAGTTCACTGCTTCAAAAGGTAATGATGCCTGACTCCTCTTGAACATTGATAGGATTTCCCAATATGCCTGTGGCTACTGGAAAGGGACCCTGGGTCTCCTGCCACATCGAGAAGTGTCCCTTTTGCCCTTCAAAGCATCGAAGAGATTCCTGAGTTGCCATCCTAACTAGACTGGGTCCTGACTTCGCTGAACAAACACGAGTTTTGAAGGGCCATCCCCGCCGTAACTAGAGAATATACCCCAGGTCTCCGCCGCAACTCGAGAAAAAAACATGAGACTACACTCGCGAAGCGAGATGAGGCCCTATACCCCTGCCTGGCATGCAGAGCAATTCCGTGATCTCCATCAAACATGTAAGGAGCCTCGACTTGCTTGATGGATCTCGAGACAGTCCCCACGATCACTGTCACAAGTCTAGATGGACCGGACGTTACCCCAGCAATGAGAAGGAGCTCCATGTACTCCAAATCAACACGAGATGAGGCACAATTCTGCTGCATTGACACCACAGGCATCCCCCGTTCCCCATCAAAACCACCAGTGGCTTGACTTCCTTTAGGCAACTCCAGAGATTCGCCAAGAACACCATCCCAAGTTTAGAGGAATACCAAGTTCAGCACAACAACTCGAGGAATGCTCTGTGTACCCCAAATCGTCTCGAGATGAGAGCTGATTCCCTGGCTTAGACTCAAGACGTATGCCAACTTTTGACAAGCACCTCAAGAGGAGGGTTCTCTCAGCAATAGGTATGTGGGAGGGACCCTGAGTTTGCTTCCTCAAGTGGAATATACACCGAGAAGCCCTGACTAGAAAGCAGCCGGATTTACTTGCAGTGGCTTGAATACAGGCTCGTCCTTCATCTCACAAGTTGAAGGGATGTCTGAATCCCCTGTGGAGACCCTAGAGAAAGCCCTAGGTCCCCCCGCTCATTTCGACGGAATGCCTCACATCCCTTTGACACCTCGACAGGCACAGGTGAAATTAACTGCTTCAAAAGGTGACGATGCCTGACTCCTCTTTAACATTGGTAGGAATCATAATATCCCTGTGGCTACTGGAAAGGGAAGCTGGGTCTCCCGCCTCACCTCGAGAAGCGTCCCTTTTGCCTGCCAAGCCTCGAAGATATTCCTGAGGTGTCCCTCATAATAGACAGGAGTCCTAAACTCGCTAAACAAACACGAGTTTTGAAGGGCCATCCCCGCCGTAACTCGAGAATATAACACAGGTCCCCGACAGAACTAGAGAAAAACAATGAGACTTTCCCTGTCGAAGCGAGATGAGGCCCGATTCCCCTGCATGCATGGAGAGCAACTTGTGATCCCCATCAAACATGTAAGGAGCCTCGACTTGCTTGATGCATCTCGAGACAGTCCCCAAGAACACTGTCACACGTTTAGAGGGAACCTGGGTCACGCCAAAATCTCGAAGGAACTCCATGTACCCCAAAAAAACAACTCGACATGAGGCCGGATTCCCCCACATTGACTCCAGAGCCATCCCCCGTTCCCCATCAAACACGACCAGTGGCTTGACTTCCTTTAGGAAACTCCAGAGATTCCCCACGAACACCGTCCAAGTCTAGAGGAACACCAAGTTCAGCACAGCAACTCGAGGAATGCTCCAAGTACCCTAAATGGTCTCGAGATGAGAGCTGATTCCCTGGCTTAGACTCAAGATGTATGCCACCTTTCCACAAGCACCTAAAGAGGAGGCTTCTCTCAGCAATAATATGTGGGAGGGACCCTGAATTTGCTCTCTAAACTGGAATATATACCTAGAAGCCCTGACTGGAAAGCAGCCGGACTTCCTTGCATTGGCTTGAATACAGGCTCGTCTTTCATCTCACAAGATGAAGGGCTATCTGAATCCCCTGTGGAAACCCTAGAGAAAGACTAGGACTCCGCATCCTTTTGAAGGAATTGCTCACATCCCTTTGACACATCGAGAGGCACGCGCAGTTCACTGCTTCAAAAGGTGACGATGCCTACTCCTCTTGAACATTGATAGGAATTCCAATATGCCTCTGGGCTACTGGAAAGGGACTCTTTGTCTCCCGCCTCACTTCGAGAAGCGTCCCTTTTGCCCTGCCAAGCCTCAAAGACATTCCTGAGTTGTCCCTCGTAACTAGCCAGGGATCCCGACGGCGCTGACCAAACACGAGTTTTCGAAGGGCCATCCCCACCGTAACTCGAGAATGTACCCAAGGACCCTGCCGCAACTCGAGAAAAACCATGAGACTTCCCCCTCGAAGTGAAATGAGGCCCGATTCACCTGCATTGCATGCAGAGCAATTCCGTGATCCTCATCAAACTTGTAAGGAGCATCAACTTGCTGGTTGGATCTCGAGACAGACTCCAAGATCACTGTCACAAGTCTAGAGAGATAGTCATGTCACACCTGCCACGTGAAGGAGCTCCATGCACTCCAAAAAAAATCGAGAGGAGACCCGATTCCCATGCATTGGCTCCAGAGCCATACCCCGTTCCCAATCAAACAAGACCAGTGGCTTGACTTCCGTTAGGCAACTCCAGAGATTCCCTGAGAAAAAAGTTCCAATTTTAGAGGAACACCAATTTCAGCACAGCAATTCGAGAAACTCTCCGTTTACCCCAGATCGTCTCGAGATGAGAGCTGATTCCCTGGCTGAGACTCAAGACGTATGCCTACTTTTCACAAGTACCTCAAGTGGAGGATTCTCTCAGCAATAGTATGTGGGAGGGACCCTGAGTTTGTTGCCTCAAGTGGAATATACCCGGGAAGCCCTGACTCGAAAGCAGGCCAGATTTTCTTGCAGTGGCTTTAATACAGGCTCGTCTTTCATCTCAGAAATGAAGGGATGTCTGAATCCCCTGTGTAGACATTAGAGAAAGTCCTAGGAACCCGCCTCATTTCGACGGAATGCCTCACATCCCTTTGACACCTCGAGAGGCACGCGGAATTAACTGCTTCAAATGGTGGTGATGGCTGACTCCTCTGGAACATTGATAGGATTCCCAATATCCCTGTGGCTACTGGAAAGGGACGCTGGGTCTCCAGCCTCACTTCGAGAACCGTCCGTATGGCCCTGCCAATCCTAGAAGAGATTCCTGAGGTGTCCCTCGTAACTAGACACGAGGCCTTACGTCGCTGAACAAACACGACTTTTGAAGCGCCCTCCGTGCCGTAACACGAGAATATACCCCAGGTCCCCGCCACAACTCGAGAAAAAAAATGAGAATTCCCCCTCGAAGCCAGATGAGGCCCGATACCCCTGCATTGCATGCAGAGCAATTCCGAGATCGTCATCAAACATTTACGGAGCCTGGACTTGCTTGATGGATCTCGACACAGTTCCCAAGAACACTGTCACAAGTCTAGAGGGACCCTGAAGTCACCCCAGCAACGAGAAGAAGCTCCATGTACCCTAAAACAACTCGATATGTGGCCCGATTTCCCTGCATTGACTCCAGAGCCATCCCCTGTTCCCCAACAAACACGACCAGTGGTTGACTTCATTTAGGCAATTCCAAAGATTCCCCGTAAACACATTTCCAAGTCTAGAGGAACACGAAGTTCAGCAGAGCAACTGGAGGAATGCTCCAAGTACCCAAAATGGTCTCGAGATGAGAGCTGATTTCGTGGCTTAGACTCGAAATATATGCCAACTGTCCACAGGAACCTCAAGAGGAGGCTTCTCAGCAAGAGTTATGTGGGTGGGCCCCTGAGTTTGCTGCCTCAAGTGGAATATATACCGAGAAGCACTGACTAGAAAGGAGGCCGGATTTCCTTGCAGTGGCTTGAATACAGGCTCGTCTTTCATCTCTCAAGATAAAGGGATGTCTGAATCCCCTGTGGAGACCCTAGAGAAAGCCCTATGTCCCCGCCTCATTTCGACTGAATTCCTCACATACCTTTGACACCTCGAGTGGCACGCGGAGTTCACTGCTTCAAAACGTGACGATGCCTGACTCCTCTTGAACACTGATAGGAATACCAATATCCCTGTGGCTACTGGAAAGGGACGCTGCGTCTCCCGCCTCACCTCGAGAAGCGTCCCATTTGCCCTGCCAAGCCTCGAAGAGATTCCTGAGGTGTCCCTCATAACTAGACAGGAGTTCTAACCTCGCTAATCAAACACGAATTTTGAAGGGCCATCCCCGCAGTAACTCGAGAATATATCTCAGGTCCCCGCCAGAACTCGAGAAAAACAATGAAACTTCCCCGTCGAAGAGAGATGAGGCCCGATTCCCCTGCATTGCATGCAGAGCAACTCTATGATACCCATCAAACATGTAAGCTGCCTCGACTTGCTTGATGGATATCGAGACAGTCCCCAAGAACACTGTCACAAGTCTAGAGGGACCCAGGGTCAGCCCAAAAACTCGAAGGAGCTCCATGTACCCCAAAATCAAAACTTGAGATGAGGCCAGATTCCCCTGCATTGACTCCAGAGCCATCCCCCGTTCCCCATCAAACACGACAGTCACTTGACTTCCTTTAGAAAACTCCACAGATACCCCAAGACACTGTCCCAAGTCTAGAGGAACATCAATTTCAGCACAGCAACTCGAGGAATGCTCCGAGTACCCAAAATGGTCTCGAGATGAGAGCTGATTCCCTGGCTTAGGCTCGAGACGTATTCCAACTGTCCACAAGCACCTCAAGAGGAGGCTTCTCTCAGCAATAGGTATGATGGAGGGACTCTGAGATTTCTGCCTCAAATGGAATATACACCGAGAAGCCCTGACTCGAAAGCAGGCCGGATTTCCTTGCAGTGGCTTGAATACAAGCTCGTCTTTCATCTCACAACATGAAGGGATGTCTGAATGCCCTGTGGAGTCCCTAGAGACAGACCTAGATCCCCGCCTCATTAGGACGGAATTCCTCACATCCCTTTGACATTTCGAGAGGCACGTACAGTTCACTGCTTCAAACAATGACTATATCTGACTAATCTTGAACATTGATTGGAATCCCAATATCGCTGTGGCTACTGGAAAAGGACCTGTGTCTCCCGCCTCACCTCGAGAAGCGTCCGTTTTGCCCTGCCAAGACTCGAAGAGATTCCTGAGGTGTCACTCGAAACTAGACAGGGGTCCTGACGTCGCTGAACAAACACGAAGTTTGAAGGGCTGTCCGTGCCGTAACTCGAGAATATACCCCAGGTCCCCTCCACAACTGGAGAAAAACCATAAGACTTCCCCCTCGAAGCGAGATGAGGCCCGATACCCCTGCATTGCATGCAGAGCAATTCCGAGATCGTCATCAAACATTGAAGGAGCCTCGACTTGCTTGATGGATCTCGAGACAGTCCCCAAGAACACTGTCACAAGCCTAGAGGGACCCTGAAGTCACCCCAGCAACGAGAAGGAGCTCCATGTACCCCAAAACAACTCGATATGAGGCCCGATTTCCCTCTATTGACTCCAGAGCCATCCCCCGTTCCCCAACAAACACGACCAGTGGTTGACTTCCTTTAGGCAACTCCAAAGATTCCCCGAAAACCCATCCCCAAATTTAGAGGAACACGAAGTTCAGCACAGCATCTCGAGGAATGCTCTGAGTACCCAAAATGATCCCGAGATGAGAGCTGATTTCCTGGCTTAGTCTCAAGACGTATGCCAACATTCCACAAGCACCTCAAGAGGAGGCTTCTCTCAGTAATAGGTATGTGGGCGGGACCCTGAGTTTGCTTCCTCAAATGGAATATACACCGAGAAGCCCTGACTAGAAATCAGGCTGGATTTCCTTGCAATGGCTTGAATACAGGCTCGTATTCATCTCACAAGATGAAGGGATGTCTGAATCCCCTGTGTAGACCATAGACAAAGCCCTAGGTCCCGCTTCATTTCGACGGAATGCCTCACATCCCTTTGACACCACGACAGGCACGTGAAGTTAACTGCTTCAAAAGGTGACAATGCCTGACTCCTCTTGAACATTGGCAGGAATGATAATATCTTGTGACTACTGGAAAGGAACGCTGGGTCTCGCGCCTCACCTCGAGAAGCGTCCCTTTTGCACTGCCAAGCTTCGAAGAGATTCCTGAGGTGTCCCTCGTAACTAGACGGGAGTCCTAACCTCGCTAAACAAACACGAGTTTTGAACGGCAATCCCCGCCGTAGCTCGACAATATACCCCAGGTCACCGCTAGAACTCGAGACAAACAATGAGACTTCCCTGTCGAAGAGAGATGAGGCCCGATTCCCCGGCATTGCATGCAGAGCAACTCTGTGATCCCTGTCAAACATGTAAGGAGCCTCGACTTGCTTGATGGATCTCGAGACAGTCCCCAAGAACACTGTCACAAATCTAGAGGGAACCTGGGTCACCCCAGGAACACAAAGGAGCTTCATGTACCCCAAATCAACTTGAGATGAGGCTGTATTCCCCTGCATTGTCTCCAGAGCCATCACCTGTTCCCCATCAAAAGCGACCAGTGGCTTGACTTCCTTTAGGAAACTCCATAGATTCCCCAAGAACACCGTCCCAAGTCTAGAGGAACATCAATTTCAGCACAGCAACTCGAGGAATGCTCCATGTACCCCAAATCATCTCGAGATGCGAGCTGATTCCCTCGCTTAGACTCAAGACCTATGTCAACTTTCCAGAAGCACCTCCAGAGGAGGCTTCTATCAGCAATAGGTATGTGGGAAGGACCCTGAGATTTCTGCCTCAAATGGAATATACACCGAGAAGCCCTGATTCAAAAGAAGGCCAGATTTCCTTGCAGTGGCTTGAATACACGCTCGTCTTTCATCTCACAACATGAAGGGATGTTTGAATACCCTGTGGAGACCCTAGAGACAGTCCTAGGTCCCCGCCTCATTAGGACGGAATTCCTCACATCCCTTTGACACTTCGAGAGGCACGTGCAGTTCACTGCTTCAAAAGATGACGATGCCTGACTAATCTTGAACATTGATAGGAATCCCAGTATCGCTGTGGCTACTGGAAAAGGACCCTGGGTTTGCCGCCTCACCTCGAGAAGCATCCGTTTTGCCCTGCCAAGACTCGAAGAGATTCCTGAGGTGTCCCTCGTAACTAGACAGGGGTCCTGACATCGCTGAACAAACACGAGTTTTGAAGGGCCCTCCATGCCATAATTTGAGAATATACCCCAGGGCCCCTCCACAACTCGAGAAAAACCAAGAGACTTCCCCCTCGAAGCGAGATGAGGCCCGATACCACTGCATTGCATGCAGAGCAATTCCGAGATCGTCATCAAACATTTACGGAGCCTGGACTTGCTTGATGGATCTCGAGACAGTCCCCAAGAACACTGTCACAAGTCTAGAGGGACCCTGAAGTCACCCCAGCAATGAGAAGGAGCTCCATGTACCCCAAAACAACTCGATATGACGCCCGATTTCCCTCTATTGACTCCAGAGCCATCCCCCGTTCCCCAACAAACACGACCAGTGGTTGACTTCATTTAGGCAATTCCAAAGATTCCCCGAAAACACATTCCCAAGTCTAGAGGAACACGAAGTTCAGCACAGCAACTCGAGGAATGCTCCCAGTACCCAAAATGGTCTCGAGATGAGCACTGATTCCGAGGCTTAGGCTCGAGATGTATGCCAACTGTCCACAAGCACCTCAAGAGGAGGCTTCTCAGCAAGAGTTATGTGGGTTGGCCCATGAGTTTGCTGCCTCAAGTGGAATATATACCGAGAAGCCCTGACTAGAAAGGAGGCCGGATTTCCTTGCAGTGGCTTGAATACAGGCTCGTCTTTCATCTCTCAAGATAAAGGGATGTCTGAATCCCCTGTGGAGACCCTAGAGAAAGCCCTAGGTCCCCGCCTCATTTCGACTGAATTCCTCACATCCCTTTGACACCTTGAGACGCACGCGGAGTTCACTGCTTCAAAACGTGGCGATGCCTGATTCCTCTTGAACACTGATAGGAATACCAATATCCCTGTGGCTACTGGAAAGGAACACTGGGTCTCCCGCCTCACATCGAGAAGCGTCCCATTTGCCCTGCCAAGCTTCGAAGAGATTCCTGAGGTGTCCCTCATAACTAGACAGGAGTTCTAACCTCGCTAATCAAACACGAGTTTTGAAGGGCCATCCCCGCAGTAACTCGAGAATATACCCCAGGTTCCCGCCAGAACTCAAGAAAAACAATGAAACTTCCCCGTCGAAGAGAGATGAGGCCCGATTCCCCTGCATTGCATGCAGAGCAACTCTGTGATACCCATCAAACAGGTAAGCTGACTCGACTTGCTTGATGGATCTCGAGACAGTCCCCAAGAACACTGTCACAAGTCTAGAGGGACCCAGGGTCAGCCCAAAAACTCGAAGGAGGTCCATGTACCCCAAATCAACTTGAGATGAGGCCGCATTCCCCTGCATTGACTCCAGAGCCATCACCTGTTCCCCATTAAAAACGACCAGTGGCTTGACTTCCTTTAGGAAACTCCACAGATTGCCCAAGAACACCGTCCCAAGTCTAGAGGAACATCAATTTCAGCACAGCAACTCGAGAAATGCTCTGTGTACCCCAAATCGTCTCGAGATGAGAGCTGATTCCCTGGCTTAGACTCAAGACCTATGTCAACTTTCCACAAGAACCTCAAAAGGAGGCTTCTCTCAGCAATAGGTATGTGGGAGGGACCCTGAGATTTCTGCCTCAAATGGAATATTCACCGAGAAGCCCTGACTCGACAGCAGGCCGGATTTCCTTGCAGTGGCTTGAATACAGGATCGTCTTTCAACTCACAACATGAAGGGATGTCTGAATCCCCTGTGGAGACCCTAGAGACAGACCAAGGTCCCCGCCTCATTAGGACGGAATTCCTCATATCCCTCTGACACTTCGAGAGGCACACGCAGTTCACTCCTTCAAAGATGACGCTGCCTGACTAATCTTGAACATTGATAGGAATCCCAATATCGCTGTGGCTACTGGAAAAGGACCCTGTGTCTCCCGCCTCACATCGAGAAGCGACCGTTTTGCCCTGCCAAGACTCGAAGAGATTCCTGAGGTGTCCCTCGTAACTAGACAGGAGTCCTGACGTCGCCAAACAAACACGAGTTTCGAAGGGCCATCCGTACTGTAAGCCGAGAATATACCCCAGGTTCCCTCCGGAACTCGAGAAAAACCATGAGACTTTCCCCTCGAAGCGAGATGAGGCCCGATTCCCGTGCATTGCATGCAGAGCAATTCCCAGATCGTCATAAAACATTTAAGGAGCCTCGAATTGCTTGATGGATCTCGAGACAGTCCCCAAGAACACTGTCACAAGTCTAGAGGGACCCTGAGGTCATCCAAGCAACGAGAAGTTGCTCCATGTACCCGAAATCAACTCGATATGAGGCCCCGATTCCCCTGTATTGACTCCAGAGCCATCCCCCGTTCCCCAACAAACACGACCAGTGGTTGACTTCCTTTAGGCAACTCCAAAGACTCCCCGAAATCCCATTCCCAAGTCTAGAGGAACACGAAGTTCAGCACAGCAACTCGAGGAATGCTCTGAGAACCCAAAATGGTCTCGAGATGAGAGCTGATTCCCTGGCTTAGACTCAAGAATGATGCCAAATGTCCACAAGCACCTCAAGAGGAGACTTCTCAGCAAGTTATGTGTGTGGGCCCCTGAGTTTGCTGCCTCAAGTGGAATATATACCGAGAAGCCCTGACTAGAAAGGAGGCCGGATTTCCTTGCAGTGGCTTGAATACAGGCTCTTCTTTCATCTCAAAAGGGTGAAGGGATGTCTGAATCCCCTGTGGAGACCTTAGAGAAAGCCCTAGGTCCCGACGTGATTTCGACGGAATGCCTCACGTCCCTTTGATACCTCGAGAGGCTCGCGGAAATCACTGCTTCAAAAGGTGACGATGCCTGACTCCTCTTGAAAATTGATAGAAATCCCATTATCCCTGTGGCTACTGGAAAGGGACCCTGGGCCTCCCGCATCACCTTGAGAAGCGTCCCTTTTGCCCTGCCAAGCCTCGAAGAGATTCATGAGGTGTCCCTCGTAACTACACAGGAGTCCTGACATCACTGACCAAACACGAGTTTTGAAAGGCCCTCCCCACCGTAACTCGAGAATGTACCCCACGTCCACGCCGCAACTCGATAAAACAATGAGACTTCCCCCTCGACGCGAGATGAGTCCCGATTCCCCTGCACTGCCTGCAGAGCATTTCCGTGATCTCCATCAAACATGTAAGGAGCCTCGACTTGCTTGATGGATCTCGAGAAAGTCCCCAAGAACACTGTCACAAGTCAAGAGGGACCCTGAGAACACCCCAGGAACACGAAGGAGCTCCATGTACCCAAAATCAACTCGAGATGAGGCCCGATTCCCCTGCATTTACTCCAGAGATATCCCCCGTTCCCCATCAAACACGACCATCGGCTTGACCTCATTTAGGCGACTCCAGAGATTCCCCAAGAACACCGTCCCAAGATTAGAGGAAAACCAAGTTCAGAACAGCAACTCGAGAAATGCTCCATGTACCACAAAACGTCTCGACATGAGAACGTATTCCCTGGCTTAGAATTAAGACATATGCCAATTTTCTACAAGCATCTCAAGAGAAGGCTTCTCTCAGCAATAGGTATGTGGGAGGGACTGTGAGTTTTCTGCCTCAAATGGAATATACACCGAGAAGCCCTGACTCGAAAGCAGGCGGATTTCCTTGCAGTGGCTTGAATACACGCTCATCTTTCATCTCACAAGATGAAGGGATGTCTGAATCCCCTGTGGAGAACCTACAGACAGACCTAGGTCCCCGCCTCATTACGACGGAATTCCTCACATCCCTTTGACACTTCGAGAGGCACGCGCAGTTCACTGCTTCAAAAGATGACGATGCCTGACTAATCTTGAACATTGATAGGAATCCCAGTATCGCTGTGGTTACTGGAAAAGGAACCTGAGTCTCCCGCTTCACCTCGAGAACCGTCCGTTTTGCCCTGCCAAGACTCGAAGAGATTCCTGAGGTATCACTCGAAACTAGACAGGGGTCCTGACGTCGCCAAACAAACACGAGTTTTGAAGGGCCATCCGTGCCGTAACTCGAGAATACACCCCAGGTCACCTCCGCAACTCGAGAAAAACCATGAGACTTTCCCCTCGAAGCGAGTTGAGGCCCGATTCCCCTGCATTGCATGCAGAGCAATTCCGAGATCGTCATCAAACATTGAAGGAGCCTCGACTTGCTTGATGGATCTCGAGACAGTCCCCAAGAACACTGTCACAAGCCTAGAGGGACCCTGAAGTCACCCCAGCAACGAGAAGGAGCTCCATGTACCCCAAATCAACTCGATATGAAGTCCGATTTCCCTGCATTTACTCCAGAGATATCCCCCTTCCCCAACAAACACGACCAATGGTTGACTTCCTTTAGGCAACTCCAAAGATTCCCCGAAAACCCATCCCCAAATTTAGAGGAACACGAAGTTCAGCACAGCAACTCGAGGAATGCTCTGAGTACCCAAAATGATCCCGAGATGAGAGCTGATTTCCTGGCTTAGTCTCAAGACGTATGCCAACATTCCACAAGCACCTCAAGAGGAGGCTTCTCTCAGTAATAGGTATGTGGGCGGGACCCTGAGTTTGCTTCCTAAAATGGAATATAAACCGAGAAGCCCTGACTAGAAATCAGGCTGGAATTCCTTCCAATGGCTTGAATACAGGCTCATATTCATCTCACAAGATGAAGGGTTGTCTGAATCCCCTGTGTAGACCATAGATAAAGCCCTAGGTCCCGCTTCATTTCGACGGAATGCCTCACATCCCTTTGACACCACGACAGGCATGTGAAGTTAACGGCTTCAAAAGTTGACAATGCCTGATTCCTCTTGAACATTGGCAGGAATGATAATATCTTGTGGCTACTGGAAAGGAATGCTGGGTCTCGCGCCTCACCTCGAGAAGCGTCCCTTTTGCACTGCCAAGCCTCGAAGAGATTCCTGAGGTGTCCCTCGTAACTAGACGGGAGTCCTAACCTCGCTAAACAAACACGAGTTTTGAAAGGCAATCCCCGCCGTAGCTCGACAATATACACCAGGTCACCGCTAGAACTCGAGACAAACAATGAGACTTCCCTGTCGAAGAGAGATGAGGCCCGATTCCCCTGCATTGCATTCAGAGCAACTCTGTGATCCCCGTCAAACATGTAAGGAGCCTCGACTTGCTTGATGGATCTCGAGACAGTCCCCAAGAACACTGTCAGAAATCTAGAGGGAACCTGGGTCACCCCAGGAACACGAAGGAGCTCCATGTACCCCAAATCAACTTGAGATGAGGCTGTATTCCCCGGCATTGTCTCCAGAGCCATCACCTGTTCCCCATCAAAAACGACCAGTGGCTTGACTTCCTTTAGGAAACTCCACAGATTCCCCAAAAACACCGTCCCAAGTCTAGAGGAACATCAATTTCAGCACAGCAACTCGAGGAATGCTCCATGTACCCCAAATCATCTCGAGATGCGAGCTGATTCCCTCGCTTAGACTCAAGACCTATGTCAACTTTCCAGAAGCACCTCCAGGGGAGGCTTCTATCAGCAATAGGCATGTGGGAGGGACCCTGAGATTTCTGCCTCAAATGGAATATACACCGAGAAGCCCTGATTCGAAAGAAGGCCGGATTTCCTTGCAGTGGCTTGAATACACCTCGTCTTTCATCTCACAACATGAAGGAATGTCTGAATCCCCTGTGGAGACCCTAGAGACAGACCTAGGTCCCCGCCTCATTAGGACGGAATTCCTCACATCCCTTTGACACTTCGAGAGGCACGTGCAGTTCACTGCTTCAAAAGATGACGATGCCTGACTAATCTTGAACATTGATAGGAATCCCAATATCGCTGTGGCTACTGGAAAAGGACCCTGGGTTTCCCGCCTCACCTCGAGAAGCGTCCGTTTTGCCCTGCCAAGACTCGAAGAGATTCCTGAGGTGTCCCTCGTAACTAGACAGGAGTCCTGACGTCGCCAAACAAACACGAGTTTCGAAGGGCCATCCGTACTGTAAGTCGAGAATATACCCCAGGTCCCCTCCGGAACTCGAGAAAAACCATGAGACTTTCCCCTCGAAGCGAGATGAGGCCCGATTCCCGTGCATTGCATGCAGAGCAATTCCCAGATCGTCATAAAACATTTAAGGAGCCTCGAATTGCTTGATGGATCTCGAGACAGTCCCCAAGAACACTGTCACAAGTCTAGAGGGACCCTGAGGTCATCCAAGCAACGAGAAGTTGCTCCATGTACCCGAAATCAACTCAATATGAGGCCCGATTCCCCTGTATTGACTCCAGAGCCATCCCCCGTTCCCCAACAAACACGACCAGTGGTTGACTTCCTTTAGGCAACTCCAAAGACTCCCCGAAATCCCATTACCAAGTCTAGAGGAACACGAAGTTCAGCACAGCAACTCGAGGAATGCTCTGAGTACCCAAAATGGTCTCGAGATGAGAGCTGATTCCCTGGCTTAGACTCAAGACTGATTCCAAATGTCCACAAGCACCTCAAGAGGAGACTTCTCAGCAAGTTATGTGTGTGGGCCCCTGAGTTTGCTGCCTCAAGTGGAATATATACCGAGAAGCCCTGACTAGAAAGGAGGCCGGATTTCCTTGCAGTGGCTTGAATACAGGCTCTTCTTTCATCTCAAAAGTGAAGGGATGTCTGAATCCCCTGTGGAGACCTTAGAGAAAGCCCTAGGTCCCGACGTGATTTCGACGGAATGCCTCACGTCCCTTTGATACCTCGAGAGGCTCGCGGAAATCACTGCTTCAAAAGGTGACGATGCCTGACTCCTCTTGAAAATTGATAGAAATCCCATTATCCCTGTGGCTACTGGAAAGGGACCCTGGGCCTCCCGCCTCACCTCGAGAAGCGTCCCTTTTGCCCTGCCAAGCCTCGAAGAGATTCATGAGGTGTCCCTCGTAACTACACAGGAGTCCTGACATCACTGACCAAACACGAGGTTTGAAAGGCCCTCCCCACTGTAACTCGAGAATGTACCCCACGTCCACGCCGCAACTCGATAAAACAATGAGACTTCCCCCTCGACGCGAGATGAGTCCCGATTCCCCTGCACTGCCTGCAGAGCATTTCCGTGATCTCCATCAAACATGTAAGGAGCCTCGACTTGCTTGATGGATCTCGAGAAAGTCCCCAAGAACACTGTCACAAGTCAAGAGGGACCCTGAGAACACCCCAGGAACACGAAGGAGCTCCATGTACCCAAAATCAACTCGAGATGAGGCCCGATTCCCCTGCATTTACTCCAGAGATATCCCCCGTTCCCCATCAAACACGACCATCGGCTTGACCTCATTTAGGTGACTCCAGAGATTCCCCAAGAACACCGTCCCAAGTTTAGAGGAAAACCAAGTTCAGAACAGCAACTCGAGAAATGCTCCATGTACCACAAAACGTCTCAACATGAGAACGTATTCCCTGGCTTAGAATTAAGACGTATGCCAACTTTCTACAAGCATCTCAAGAGGAGGCTTCTCTCAGCAATAGGTATGTGGGAGGGACCGTGAGTTTTCTGCCTCAAATGGAATATACACCGAGAAGCCCTGACTCGAAAGCAGGCGGATTTCCTTGCAGTGGCTTGAATACACGCTCGTCTTTCATCTCACAAGATGAAGGGATGTCTGAATCCCCTGTGGAGAACCTACAGACAGACCTAGGTCCCCGCCTCATTACGACGGAATTCCTCACATCCCTTTGACACTTCGAGAGGCACGCGCAGTTCACTGCTTCAAAAGATGACGATGCCTGACTAATCTTGAACATTGATAGGAATCCCAGTATCGCTGTGGTTACTGGAAAAGGAACCTGAGTCTCCCGCTTCACCTCGAGAACCGTCCGTTTTGCCCTGCCAAGACTCGAAGAGATTCCTGAGGTGTCACTCGAAACTAGACAGGGGTCCTGACGTCGCCAAACAAACACGAGTTTTGAAGGGCCATCCGTGCCGTAACTCGAGAATACACTCCAGGTCACCTCCGCAACTCGAGAAAAACCATGACACTTCCTCTTCAAAGCGAGCTGAGGCCCGATTCCCCTGCATTGCATGCAGAGCAATTCCGAGATCGTCATCAAACATTGAAGGAGCCTCGACTTGCTTGATGGATCTCGAGACAGTCCCCAAGAACACTGTCGCAAGTCTAGAGGGACCCTGAAGTCACCCCAGCAATAAGAAGGAGCTCCATGTACCCCAAAACAACTCGATATGAGGCTCGATTCCGCTGCATTGACTCCAGACCCATCCCCCGTTCCCCAACAAACACGACCAGTGGTTTAATTCCTTTAGGCAACTCCACAGATTCCTTGAAAACTCATTCCCAAGTTTAGAGGAACACGATGTTCAGCACAGCAACTCGAGGAGTGCTCCGAGTACCAGAAATGGTCTCGTGAAGAGAGCTGATTCCCTGGCTTAGACTCAAGACATATGCCAACTGTCCACAAGAACCTCAAGGGGAGGCTTCTAAGTAAGAGTTATGTGGGTGGGCCCCTGAGTTTGCTGCCTCAAGTGGAAAATATACCGAGAAGCCCTGACTAGAAAGGAGGCCGGATTTCCTTGCAGTGGCTTGAATAGAGGCTTGTCTTTCATCTCACAAGATGAAGGGATGTCTGTATCCACTGTGGAGACCTTATAGAAAGCCCTAGGTCCCGACGTGATTTCGACGGAATGCCTCACATCCCTTTGACACCTCAAGAGGCTCGCGGAGATCAGTGCTTCAAAAGGTGATGATGTCTGACTCCTCTTGAACATTGATAGAAATCCCAATATCCCTGTGGCTACTGGAAAGGGACCCTGGGATTCCCGCCTCACCTCGAGAAGCGTCCCTTTTGCCCTGCCAAGCCTCTAAGAGATTCCTGAGGTGTCCCTCGTAACTACACAGGAGTCCTACCATTCCTGACCAAACACGAGTTTTGAAGGGCCATCCCCACCGTAACTCGAGAATGTAACCCAGGTCCTCGCCGCAACTCGATAAAACAATGAGACTTCCCTCTCGAAGCAAGATGAGGCCCGATTCCCCTGCACTGCCTGCAGAGCATTTCCGTGATATCCATCAAACATATAAGGAGTCTCGACTTGCTTGATGGATCTCGAGAAAGTCCCCAAGAAGACTGTCACAAGTCTAGAGGGACCCTGAGATCATCCCAGGAACACGAAGGAGCTCCATGTACCCAAAATCAACTCGAGATGAGGCCTGATTCCCCTGCATTGACTCTAGAGCCATCCCCCGTTTCCGATCAAACATGACCAGTGGCTTGACCTCATGTAGGCAACAACAGAGTTTCCCCGAGAACAACGTCCCAAGTCTAGAGGAAAACCAAGTTCAGCACAGCAACTCGAGAAATGCTCCGTGCACCACAAATCGTCTCGAGATGAGAACTTATTCCCTGCTTAGAATCAGGACGTATACCAACTTTCTAGAAGCACCTCAAGAGGAGGCTTCTCTCAGCAACTGGTATGTGGGAGTGACCCTGAGTTTGCTGCCTCAAGTGGAATAAACACTGAGAAGCCCTGACTCGAAAGCAGGCCAGACTTCCTTACAGTGGCTTAAATGCAGGCTCGACATTCATCTCACAACATGAAGGGATGTCTGAATCCCCGGTGGAGACCCTAGAGACAGAATTAGGTACCTGCCTCATTACGACGGAATTCCTCACATCCCTTTGAACCTTCGAGAGGCAGGCACAGTTCACTGTTTCAAAAGATGACGATGCCTGACTAATCTTGAACATTGATAGGAAACTCAATATCGCTGTTACTACTGGAAAAGGACCCTGGGTCTCCTGCCTCACCTCGAGAAGCGTCCGTTTTGCCCTGCCAAGCCTCAAAGCGATTCCTGAGGTGTCCCTCGTAACTAGACAGGGGTCCTGACGTCGCCAAACAAACACGAGTTTCGAAGGGCCATCCGTACTGTAACTCGAGAATATACCCCAGGTCCCCTCCGCAACTCGAGAAAAACCATGAGAATTCCCCCACGATGCAAGACGAGGCCCGATTCCCCTGTATTGCATGCAGAGCAATTCCGAGATCGTCATCAAACATTGAAGGAGCCCTCGACTTGCTTGATGGATCTCGAGACAGTCCCCAAGAACACTGTCACAAGTCTAGAGGGACCCTGAAGTCACCCCAGCAATGCGAAGGAGCTCCATGTACCCCAAAACAAATCGATATGAGGCCCGATTCCCGTGCATTGACTCCAGACATATCCCCGTTCCCCAACAAACACGACCAGTGGTTTAATTCCTTTAGTCAACTCCACAGATTCCCTGAAAACACATTCCCAAGTCTAGAGGAACACGAAGTTCAGCACAGCAACTCGAGGAATGCTCAGTGTACACCAAATGGTCCCGAGATGAGACCTGATTTCCTGGCTTAGTCTCAAGACGTACGCCAACATTCCACAAGCACCTCAAGAGGAGGCTTCTCTCAGTAATAGGTATGAGGGCAGGACCCTGAGTTTGCTTCCTCAAGTGGAATATACCCGAGAAGCACTGACTAGAAAGCAGGCTGGATTTCCTTGCAGTGGCTTGAATACATGCTCGTCCTTCATCTCACAAGATGAAGGGATGTCTGAATCACCTGTGGAAATCCTAGATAAAGCCCTAGGTCCCCTCCTCATTTCGACGGAATTCATCACATCCCTTTGACACCTCGACAGGCACGTGAAGTTAACTGCTTCAAAAGGTGAGGATGCCTGACTCCTCTTGAACATTGGCAGGAATCATAATATCTTGTGGCTACTGGAAAGGGACCCTGGGTCTCCCGCCTCACCTCCAGAAGCGTCCCTTTTGCCCTGCCAAGCTTCGTAGAGATTCCTGAGGTGTCCCTCGTAAACTAGACAGGAGTCCTAACCTCGCTAAACAAACACGAGTTTTGAAGGGCCAAACCCAACGTAACTCGAGAATGTACCAAAGGTCCCTGCCGCAACTCGACAAAAACCATGAGACTTCCCTCTCGT
>JAJLRB010005182.1:0-44852 GCA_020976825.1 Odocoileus hemionus | reverse complement strand
TCATTTAAATGAAGGTGAAACGGGAAAGCCCATTATAATACAGAGTGAATTAAGCTAACAGAAAGATAAAAGACCATTACCCGTATACTAATTCATAAATATGGGAAATGTAGAAAGATGTTAACGATAACCCTATATGCACAAACTGAAAAAGAGACTCAGATGTATAGATCAGACTTGTGGAGATAAAAACAATGTACTGGTGCGAGAAGGTGATGGTGGGATGTTTTCAAGAAAACAGCATCGAAACAGTATATTATCTAGGGTGAAACAGATCACCAGCCCAGGTTGGGTGCATGAGACAAGTGCTCGGGCCTGGTGCACGGGAAAGACCCAGAGGGATCGGGTGGAGATGGAGGTGGGAGGGGGGACCGGGATGGGGAATACATGTAAATCCATGGCTGATTCATTTCAATGTATGACAAAAACCACTGCAATGAGTGTAAAGTAATTAGCCTCCAACTAATAAAAATAAATGGAAAAAAAAAAACAGAATCTATTTCTCTATTTGGTTCAGGGCTTATAACTCCCCATAATTTATCATCAGACACCCCAGCTGCACTCCCCATTTTTCAGAAATCTAACTTTATGTTTCAAAATTTACTTCTTTCTCCCTTTGTTACAACTGTGTTTCCAACTTCAGTTTTAGTTAATAGTTACTTTTTACTTTGAGATTTTCAGTCATCACTTGCTCCAGAAAACTTTTACTGATTCCCATTGCATTATTTTTCCCTTAATGTATATTCTCATAGAAACTTCAGGTTTTCTTTAACTTATCATCAATGATTGCTTGTTCCATTTTTAGCTGTCTCATAAAAATTGTCTTCAAAAAGAATGGTTATTATATGTGCTTATTTCACAGTTAACCTTCAGTCTGAATAAAACCTCTTCTCATAGCACATTTTAAAAAACTTTTTTTCTGCAGTTAAAGACAACTTTCTTTACAACAGGAACAAGGAAGGATGAAGGATGACATCTTTTTTTCTCATCCAATTTGTCCTTTTAATCCTTTCAAATCCACTGTCATCAAATTCTTTTAGTCAGGGTGGATTGCTCAGAAAAGCTACACTCATCAACCCTACTTTGATGTTAAAATGTCTGTAGGGAAAAAACTCCTTTTCTGATTTTAACCCATTTCTCCCTTCAGATTCAGTTCAAGACTTCCTTCTACTGAGAAAGGAAGAACAATTTTGGGGGGAATGTAATAATTTTGAAGGCAGATTAACTAATCTAAACTACTCTTCTACTTAAGGCTATGAACTTTGAAATTTTTATATTTGAACCTCACGTTCTTACCCTTGTCATGTCATGTATATAATTACAAAGTCGCTTTAATGTATTTTGTGAGGGCTTTAAAACATAGTATTGTGTTGAAAGTGCCTGATAGTATATGAATTTTACATTCAATAGCTGTTAAATCTCACTAATGGAATAGGAATCATTATTCTTCCCTTCTGACTTGTTCAGGTCAAGCTGGAGAATATCTGCCCTAGTTTAGCCTTTTCTGCTTTGGAGAGCATTAATTGACTGGTTAACTGTTGAACATATTCTGGGCTAAAATCAAGTAAGCATTGTGTGTATGTATATTTATTTATGTTTGCTGTGTTTAGGGAAGGAACAGGCTCTTCTCTTTTATTTTCAATTTTCTGGGCCTGTAAAGCACTCTGGGGAGATCTATATTCTGAAGTAGCAATGCATATCTGTTCGGTTAATAGGTAGATTTTATAGAATGCTCCACAATCCCAACTGTTTTTTTTTTTTAATTATTTTTTGGAGGGTAATTGCTTTACAATATTGTAGTGGCTTTTGCCATATATTGACTTTAAAGTAGGCTCAGGAATCTTCTGTTGCTTGCAGAACAGGCTAGGTGTGCCTAGCTTTCTAGCTGTCTGTTGATTTTTATTATGGTAGAGCTATTTTTCAGATGAAGCTTTATCATGCTCTTTTTCATTGAAATTCTTTGCAAGCTTTGTTTAGAGCTTCAGACATAGCATCAGTGATTTTTCTAGTTCATTTTGAAGTTAGAAAGATTAAAACCCAATTATATTTAGTCCTTTTCTGTGAATTTATTTTTTTAAAGCCTTACTGACTGTATCACTTATCCCATCTATGGAATGAGAAACATTACATCCATATCTATGAAGGCTGTGAGAATTAAAGAAAAAATATATGTAAGCATATGTTTCCACCACACAATCATGATCAATAATTATCTTAGCCCTTTTTGTATTTTTTAAATGTAATGCACTGTGTGCCTCCTGAAGGTAGGGTTGCATATTCATGGCTTTAAAATCCCACACCTTATTTGCAGGAATACATCATACACTGAAGGGACTGAAATCTCTCTGTCCCTGATATAACTAAAGTGGACATTGCCTTGTAGTTTATGACACATCAGGTGACTGAACCAAAATTGATGCATGCTTGTTTACCTGGATAATACTACTTTATTTTACTTTTATTAGCAAAAAGTTTAGGAGAAGGAGGAATTGGAGCAAATGATAGAAAACTGATAGAAATCTTTTTTGTGGAGTATGGACTTTGGTTTTTGCTTTTTCTTGCTTCAGACTGAAGCAATTTTATTTTTAAAAAATCATGCTGCCAGAGAGAAACTGAAATAAAGTATATAAAAGGGCCATAAGAAATAAAGGGAAACAATTAAAAAGTCCAAACAAACATTTACTAGTAATTATAGAATATAATATAAAAGATGATGGGAAGTAAAATTTAAAATAATGTTGCTTTGTGCTGTATGTGTGCTAAATTTTAGAGAGGATTAAAATTTAAAATAATTACTTTGAAATTTAAAGGGCATTTATTAAAATTCAGAAGATAGCCACTAAAATGAAAAGAAATGGGAAATATGAGACTTCCTTTATATCTGCTGTTAAAGTAACAATTTATGGTCCCCCGAAATAAAAATGCAATGCAGAATTCCCTAAGTTATAGATGTTTTTAACACTATTTATATATAATTTTTGTTCTCTATTTAAAATACAATATGCAGTGTGTACATTTAAAATAGCTTGTCTGTAAATTTCTCGCCGATTTTTTTGATGCTTAAATTCCAACTGTATGAATATTTGAGTTTCAGAGTAAGTATCAGAAATAAATATTAGGTATTGAGCTTTAAACATTGGTTGTAATAAATATTGCCATTATTCATGAACAGAACCATTACATCATTTCTCGAATAAACATAAACTTCTAGTATAACATGGGGGGGGACAAAAAGGATTTATTAATTCTTATCCAGCAAGGGAACAGAAATAATACAAAAAGTTCCTTTGTTTTACATAATTAAATTTGGTATTTTCCTTTTAGAAAGCCTCTCCGTAATCTCTTCCTGAGGAAATCTCCCTTAGAATCTGAGGGGTACAATCGTGCATCCTAGGATTCCTGCCAGATATTATTTTCCTCAGTATTTTCATCGTCAGATAAAAAGATCTTTTCAAAGAAAATATATTAACTGTATGACACCCACGGATGCCTACACATGCTTCCACAGCTCTAATGTATTTTGTATTCAACATTTACCATTTATTGAAACAAAACTTACATTCCTTGATGCTAAAGTGCTGTGTTTTTTTGGATCAATTTATATTTATTCAATTTAATTTCTTTACAGTTATGTTTCCCTATGTAAGGCTAAAAATAAAGAAAATTTACAGCAGTGTTGAGGAAAAATGATTAATAGTGTTTTTGTTGAGGGTTCAACAAAATCAATTTCCTTGAAAATTGGTTACAATAAAATCGAGAAAATAAAAAAAACCGCATTCATGTCTGCAGTATATATCATGCGAAGCACACGCATCTTTTGAGCTTCTACTGTATTTGTTTTATGCACTAAAGAAGGAAAAATGGGAGAAGGTGGTTGGACTGTTCTAAACCACAATGGGGACTTTCCTGATGGGCTCAGCAGATGGTTAAATCAAGTATAAACTCACATGCAATGCCAGGGCTGGAACGTAGGTTATCACATTAAAACTCCTTTTCAGGATCTCAATGGCCTACCCCCACTACCCTAGGTATATTCATATTTTGCTAGGGGGAGGACAAATATGCTATATATCCTAGGAAAATACAGAAGGTGCACTGAAGTAGCAGGCTATACGCATAGGTCCACATTGACAAATCATCCCCTAACTGGTTCTGATAGGTCACGAATATAGGGGGGGGGGGACTTAACTGGATTTGTGACTACATAACTATTTTCCATAAATCAACAAATAGTGTGATCCACTCATCTCTAGCGTAGACTGGGAACACATCTTGGGGGTGTGGGCAAGTGCAACTGGGTTATTTAGATAGGATTTACTACCCACCATGAAAGTAGTGGATTACCGCGTAATGAGGGATTCTCACAAACTTCAGCATACTTTAAAATGCTTTAAAAAAGGTGAATTCTGTTAAACATGTTTTCACTCGCTAAATTACCATCAGCAATACATTTTTGTGTTAAAACTGAAACAGTGTGTTGTTAACATGGACTGGGAAACAGGGTCAGTTTCTCATTTCTAAATCCTAAGAGAATGTAGCCAATGCCAATAAATACTATTACAAAAACTACTGATATGAGTTCTCGTGCTCATTTTCACATGCTAGACCAAGTTCTTCACCCCCAAGTTTTTGCAAAAGTCCTCTCAAGCTAAGGTTTTTCAGCAGTAATATGAGATTAGAACATCTAGATGTAACAAGTGGCTGTCTCTCAACGGATTAGAAAAGGCAGGAAGGGGAAAAACCAGAAATCACAAATTTCCAGGCATATCATTGGATTCTATAGGTAGAAAAGCAAAGGAAACTTTTTCCTCAGAGAAACATACTCAAACTTTACATGTTTTCCATTGCACTTACAGTTCAAGGTCTTTGACTGTAGTGGTATCACTAACACACTGGAAAAATTCATTCGAGAGATAGGAAGTACCAGACCAGCCATCTTTATCTTGATAACTACGCTGACGGAAGAAACTTGTATGTGAAGTCATGAAGCGTGTGACGCAGTTTGAAAACCCCCAGGGACATGATATACAAAACTGCTGACTGGGTTCAAAATGGGGATAAGTGGAAAATTATAATAAGCTGTTATAATTGTTACCACTGCTTATTTAAACTTTATATAGCAGAGTTACAAAATCCTGTAAAATGTCTCATTTGGATAATGGAATCACAAGCTGGAAATCAAGGAATTTCCGGAAGGATATAAGCTACATAAACCTCAAGATATACTGCAAAATTTAATACTACTCTAACAGATGGGGCAAAAACGTTGAAAACAGTGAAAAACTATAAGAGCCTCTTTATATTATTGTGAATCAGAAGGAGGCAGTCAACGAAAAGTGACAACTGGACTTAAAACTAACTCAATCATTTCAAAAACAATACAAAGATCATGAGCCTCCCGCAGTTCCCTACTCAACTCCGCTCATGTGTGGGCAAATATAGAAGGGGGAAAAAGGTGTGAAGGGCTTGGAACAGATTATATTTGTCTTGGGTTCCAAAAAATCATCCTGCAGCGCACAATTGACGGCAGGCCCATGAAATAGAGATAAAAGGACTGGTCTTGCTTCCTTGAGAGAAGGAAAGCTATGGATCAAAACCTAAAACATTAGTAATTTAAAAGGCAGGAGCCCATGGGACATAGACACTTTGCCATAACAAAAAGGTCACTGCAGTAGGTCCAAATAAGCACACTATGGTTTTTAACCCAAATAGTCATAATTTATGGATGTGAGGGGAGTTGGATCATAAAAGGAAGTGCTACTGCTGAAAGCACTTGACAGCAGAATTGATGTCTTATCAATAATTGGTGGCACATGGGAGAAAGGACTCCAGGGAGAGTCCTCTGTGAACTAAGCAGTAAAGAGAATCAAAACCAAGTCCCATTCCCTAAGGGAAATCCACAATTTCCTGGAAATATATCATTGCTTATGGGAATGCTGACTGGCTGAAAAAAACTGAAACTCTAATTCCTTAGGTTACTTGCACCTCCACACGATAGCTGTCAGGAAAGCATTTCAAAACAGGATAAGGCTTTCTTGTTGTGCTGTTATATGGCAGGTCTATGTCATGAATCATTCTGTTCACCCCCCCCCCTATATTAATTACCTGAACTATTCAGGAATACTACGTTTGGACGGGTGCAACGGCATACCCTTTCACTCGGCGGGAATGAATGGAATCCAAGTGCATATCCTTCATTAGTTTTTCAATCTACAGGTGATAAGTACTTCTCTTCCTTCTTTACGATACCATACTGTTAAATGTGATTGTTTACAAAACTCTCTACTCTTAAATCATGGAATCCAAAACACCTTATGTTTTCGTTAAGTCTGGGGAATTTTAATCTTCAATACTCTTCCTGAGAATAACCTACTCTTGTAAGGGGACATGTATATAGGGCTTTCCTAGTTGAGGCTAAGGATGGTTTTCACTCTCTTACAATGCATTCTAAGCTCTGCAGCCTGTGCAAGGATGACCCGAGTTTCGATCCCTGGGTTGGGGAAGGGATCTGCTGGCTAGAATAGGAAAAATGGGCAAAACCCACTTCCAGCTTTTAAGACTCTTGCCTGGAAAAGTCCCATGGACTGAGGGAACGCCCTGGTAGGCTTACGCCAAGTCCCCATGGGAGGTCAGCAAAAGAAGTCAGGACAATGGATCACAACCTGGAGCGACTTTTCTGTAGATACTTACTTTCACTATTCACTTCATTCTTCAAAGGGACAGTATATATGACTCATCTACCATTTTGATTAAAAACACCTTTTGCTCCATCAGAGCTGAGGGTCCCTGCGTCCTGGTCTGTCTGTCTGTCTTATTTCTTTTCTTCCTCTCTCTCTCTATCTCTAAATCTCCCTGTGTTTCGCTGGCTTGACTTACCTGGATAGCTACTGTAAAAGCCAGGCTGTGTAACCCAAGGGGGAATATTAGCCTCTTTTCCTTTTTATTCCACTCTACTCATCATTCTTTTCTCATGGACCACTCAGGGTTGCAGTTCAGAATCAAGGACCATAACAATAACTGGCGCCCAGAAACAGGGGACTCTTGGTACACACATGTGCACGGATTCAGGACGGCTCTAATTTATTAAGACCATTTAATAGTGACCCCCAGAAAGGGGCATTGAGTAGCATTGGTCAAGTACTTAATAGACAATGGAGTCAATCGGTTGAGAAAGGCACCCTCACTTTTCTGGCATAT
Source organism: Odocoileus hemionus (assembly GCA_020976825.1). NCBI lineage: Eukaryota > Metazoa > Chordata > Mammalia > Artiodactyla > Cervidae > Odocoileus > Odocoileus hemionus. The sequence continues at coordinate 37,655 of JAJLRB010005182.1, read as the reverse complement.
TACTTTCATTCACTACCTTATTTAACAGTTCAGGCGATTTTTCAGTTTCATGGTCGCCAGGGTAAAATTGAGGGGACGTTGACCTCTTCAAGGACAGTTAGTTGGGGAATGTTACACCTTGGTCTCCCATGAATGAAGGTTAAGTTTTTGATTTAGAAAATTTCAGCAGCATCGGATCAAGAAAGATACACATTGTAACAAGCTGATTAGACAAGACATCAAAAATATTACAATAGATTTCTGGCCCTACTGGTGGGCTCTTTGTTAAGGAAGCTGATGGGATTCTGGTCGTTTTCAAAGGTAAATATCTCCTAGGACTTCTTCCTGATAATTCGGGCAAAAAGTCAGGGCGCAGAAAACACTTATTACATCGGAACTATGAGATATTAGCATGATAAAAAAATACTTTTACAAAAGAAGAGCCATTTAACTTACACTTCAAACATTAAAATATTTCAGAATTTTTCCTAACTAACCCTGCCCCAGTTGCTTGTGAAACGCGTCTCCTCCCCATGCCGGAAGGGCTACACCTAAATCATAAAGGATCTGTCCCTCCGATAGAAATCTTAATGGGATATTCTGGCAATGGGGCACTCCCTTTAATGGCCCCATACTGTAAACAATAAACAAAAAAAAGAAAAATAGAACTAAAAGGACTAAAAAGCCAAAACATAAGATAAATTACTTTGTTTATGAACAAAAAGGAACCTGAAATCAGTGAAAATGTTCATTAAGGAGGGGTCTATCAGTTCACCCCAGAATTTGTGAGAAAAACAGTGAACAAAACTATTTTTGATTATTTGAAGGCTTGTCGCAATATGGATCAGAAAACAACTCAAAAGTGATGTGTAAATGCAAGACTAATTCGTGTTTTCCACTGTTCTGCCTTTACCATCAAGGACACAAAAGAATAATTAAAGGATGCTTATACATGTTGGAGATAAGTAGTAGCATTCTTAAAAAAGGTGGACTGTTCCCTAGCGAAAGCTACTATTCACCCTTGTCCATATCATATTCTAAAAATTTAAAAAAAACTCCAAATGATCTTGCCACTGCTGCTGTAGACGAAAATTGCATTGGTCCACAAAGGAGTGTAAATTCTAAAACCTAAATTATGGAACAATTGAGGGACCAGACCTTACTCCCACGGGATAAAACTTACAAGCACGGAGGACCCTCCTCAGGGGCTCCCTCCTTCAACTCCCTTAATAAAACCAGGGTCTACTCAAATGGAGGAAAATAACGGCTGCTTGTGTGCCAGATCATTTTTAATCTCTCTTAAGTAGGGCAGGGGCAGGAAAACAACAACAAACTTAGCGGACTATACATAAATTATATTTTTTTTACCTTCTCTTACTACAAATTTAAAAAGGAGGGTTTCTCTTAAACTAATATAATGTGTTGACCCTTGACACCTTAATCTGGGGACAAAAAAAATCCACTGACCATATATTTGTATTAAGTAATTTGGCCTCCATAAACTTATAAAAATAAATATTAACACAAAGAAGAAAGAAAAAAAAAAATTGTAAGTGTGCCGATTTAATTGACACCTGGTTTCACTTAAAGTTACCAACTATTCTCAAAAACCTGAGAGTTAAGAAACACACTAATTGCCATTTTTCTTAATGCGAAAAATGTTTTGTTTCACTTAAAGCTATGCTAATGTGCTATTTAAATTTAACCCCAGGGGTGAATCTCTGTCTATCAAGTTTCCAGTTCCACCTAATTGGGCTCAGAAAAATCCTACTTGAGAATAATCAGTTGAGGGTTATACTATCAGATTATTGTCTTCCCCTAATCTATGTAAATCAACAACCTTACCTTGTAAACACCATGCAGTAATTTGCTGTGGTTAATTCTGCCTTTTCTTCAAGAATAATGTCAGTCATTTTATGGACCCGAGGACAATACAACCTTCGTGATTGCCTTCAGGTATTAATCATCAAAATCGCAGTTGTTTTGCGGTGAGGGGCCTAGGTGCTATTCTCTGAGGTTTTGCAAGGAACTTTATCCTTTACTTTAGGCAGGCTGCTGCTAAAATAGTTGTTATAAAAATCATTCCTGTGGGCTATAAGGGACTAGCGGGCAAAGGGCATACACTTCTTTCTTGCCCCCTTCTGAATGTTTGTTAGAACGCTTCCTCACTATCTCCTTTATTTATTCTTTTAACTTGTACTAACTTGTTTAACTACAAATAAATAACTATCAATTCTTTGAAAAAACTCATTTACAAACTTCTCACTGATTTCCCAAATTAGGCTTTTCTATAAATAGTTTTTGGAGGAAAAATTCTCAATTTCATTTTGTCCTTCCTGGTAAAGCTGTTTGACAAAACATTTTCTTCAAAAATATAGTAGATCTGAAACATTTATTTATTTCCCCCTACATTATCAGCCTCACCAGCCTATTTACTACAAAGTCCTGATGGTTTGACTTTTATTATATAGTATGGGACTTAAAAACATCCCGCTCCAAAAGCTTTTCATTTGGTCTCTTAAAGAATTATAAATAACAGTCTTTTTTATTTTTAACTAAATTATTTCAATCTTGCTCAGAACTCAAATATGAAATTATATTTGCTATTATTTCAAGGGGTTAATTCGCCCTTACTTACAATCAGATACCTCACATCTTAAATATAGTTCTATCTGATTATATACATTTCAGTTTTTTGTAATTTATCAAAAATAGTTATAAAAACCTCCACCATTAAACTCCTTATTCCTAAAACCTTATTGTATTCAAATAAACAACTCTTTTTGAAACTTACACACTTTGTTTTTAGAAATACCCACCCTTCTCCCAATTTATATTACACATAATCTCCTGAGCACCATCACACACTTAAAGTTACAAAAATAAAATAAAATTTTTAAAGGGGGTTATCACAACCAGAATCCACGTACTGTTTCTTCCCCTTTAAATCTCACGAAAGCAGATCTTTAACTATATTACAAACATTAAAGATACTTTTTCTCCTCTATTTAAAGTTATAAAACTTATTCGTCTAATTTAACATGCGATTTTATTTGTTTTAAAAATTTTTCGTAAATACCTTCCCACAGGGAAATATTTTAAACAAGTCGGCAGAAAAGACTATTTCAGGAGGGAAATCTGAAGGGGGTTGGGACCTTCTGCTTCGCTACTCATAGCCCATTTTGGTCTTACCAAGAGGAGGGGTTACAAATAACAACAGTTGGAAATCTGGGTGGAAATTTATCATATTACAGGGAGAAAGGAGAATATGCCATTGTAATTTTCCCCTAACCCCATGGATTAGGAAAGAATCCTATACTTAAACCTCCTCCCATGGGCTTTCCCTTCCTCGGAAAGATTCGAAACCCAAGGCAATAATCTAACCCCCGTGGCCTATTCAAAAATGGAGAGATGAACTAACAAACAAGAACGAACCCAAGGTTTCAAACTTAGGAATAGAAGAATTCCATAATGCGGCCCTTCGCAAGGCTATTAAAAGAATCTCTAAGGTGACAGCGCACACTCAGGCCCTTCGGGCGGGGCACCGGCTCCCCACTTATGGCGGACAAAATTACTAAATCCCTTACCTATTCGCGCTGAATAATAATTTATCGGGTTACTTTCAAAACCAGGAAATGTGTCGCCGTCACTATGATCCCATTAGTTTACGAATTTAACATTTCCTGGGCAAATGCATCAGGGCCTTCGCCTAATGCCTGTGCCTTCCTAAACTTAACTTGGCTTTACTTACCCAACCCCCTTTATTATTAAGTTCAAAAATATGCGATTGCAGAAATGGCACCGAATCAATCTGCAACCAAGGGACTCCACCACAATTCTGCCCTCTCTTCCACTGAAACTCCCTCCCACATCGCTTGTTGGCGAAGGAAGGAAAACAATAACTGTTTTAATTTTCTTTATAAGCCTACTGAAGTCATCTTTCCCTTTGGTGTATAGGCCAAAAACAAATAATTATGCGTATTAAAATGTTAGGCCCAACCCAAAACTTGGCCTTGTCAGTTCTTTGCATCCGGAAGCAAAATGCGGACTTTTGGGGGAGGACATTGCTGACCTTTTCTGTCTTGGTCTTGTGAAAACATGTTTTATAACTTTACTGCGAAACTTTCAGGGGAGAAAAGAGGTTAGGGCGGACGAAGAACAGGTAAGGTTTTTACATTATGCCCAAAGTTGAGTTTTTATTATAAGAACTTTACTAGTATATTTCTTGTTCATAGGCAAAAAATGTCACAGCCATAGTCTGAAAACAAAATTTAATAGGTTTTATATTTTTGTTGATATAATCATTTACTATTGTTTGATATGGGGAACCCATGGTATGTCGTTTAGTCTAACCTGCTCATGATGATTTATTGGATTTTAACAGGGCATTGCCATTGTGTGGGAATTTTGCTACTCAAAAGTTACTAACAACAATATGGATGGAAAAACATTTCATGGGACAACAGGATACTTCTCTGGCTGGCTGTGACAGTCGGGCCCGAATGGCTATTCCCCTTGGTTCTCTCTGTGCAATTTCAATCCGTCGCATAGGGAAAAATTTGGCTCTGACAACTAAGAGAACATCATATATAAAAAAACTTTGAACTGCACATTTACCAAGAACTTGGAAATTGGGGGGCCTCAGACCATTTTCCACCTGAGCACAACCGCAGTCTGTGGGTCTATATCAATAACTATTTCTTTCGGCTATTAATCTGTCATTTATTTTATTACCAGGGGCCTATGTTCCCTACACTTCACTTTTGTTATTTATTCCATAGGAGAGATTATACAACTTTAATAAGGGGGTAACTTAACGTTCTGTTAAAAAACCTTGCTATTAAATGCCATTTGTGTGATTAATATTGACTGTCTATTTTCAAGTCTATAGTTTAAACCGTAACAAAACTAGGGTTTCTATATTCAAACTATAATTTATATGATTAGATTACATTGCTCTCTTTGAATGTTACAAATTTATCTGCAAAAGGGAAAATCTTATGAAAACTTTTTCATTAAAAACCCGTTCGCGGCCATCTTCTCACTAATTTGAATGAAAACTTTAGCTAAAACAAGCTCCACTGACTCGACAATGCTGGGCTAAGACCGCACGTAACTGGTTAGTCTCAGTATCATCCACCAGACATAATCGCGAGGCTGGAAAAACTGTAATACTTTGGTTGAATGGTCTTGGTTGATTATATTTTGTTGGTTGCACTTTCTTACTAAGGTTGGTTAAAAATCTAACACAAAAACTCATTTTGGTTCAGGGTCCTCTTTTTACAAAATATCAACTTAAATATACGGGGGACTATTTGTTCATGATAAAGCGTTCCTCCATAACCTTCCTCTTTCAAATAGCGTTTTTTAACAGGAACTTGGCTTCCTAGTTGATGCATGTTTTGAGATCTGTCATGGACATCGTCTAGGTCCCTTATTAATTCCTGAGGTACTATGTAAGGTACTCACCATGGCCGAGAGGGAGGAGCATAGCCTCTCTCCCTGGGCGGCGGTCTGCAGGAATTATCCACGTCATTCCTCATTCAATTTATTTTTTTTCTCAAATACTCCGGTGAGATAAATGTACACTCTTCCTTTATTTATGAATACATTACCTGGTAAATCAAAAGTGATTGTTTTACAAAGCGGCTCATCTGTTTCTTTAAATTATTAGAACAGCCTTTATTGTGTTCTAAAGGTACATGGAAATTTTAAAATCTTCACTCTCTTGCTGAGAATATAAACTTACTATGTTAAAAACAGTTATTATACTGCCCACACACATAGTTGGGCTAGTAAATACAATCCTTTAGCTCCATCAGTAGCTCTGGAGTCCCTGTTGTTCTAGTCCTGGTCTGTCTTTCTTCTGTTTCTTTCCTCTCTCTCTCTCATCATCTTCTCTCTCTCTCTCTCTTTCTCTTATTTTTCTCTAGTTTCCTAGGCTGATTCCCTGGGACACCTCGCGGAGTATAATGCCAGGTCTGCATAACCCAGGGAATTAGCTATGGGCTTCTTTTCTCTTCTATATTTCCCTCTCATCATCCGTGAAACTCAATCGCGACGTACAAGGTTTTCAGTGGGTCACAATAACATAAGGGGGACCAAAAGACAGAGCCAGACTCATAGGAAATGCTGTGACTCTTAATGCTTGGAAATATTGAGAGGCAAACTGGAGATGGGCATGGCAGAGGAGGAGTGTGATTAGATGGCCAATCAGCAACTCCAAATGAACATGAATTTGAGCAAACTCTGGGCAGATACTAAGACCTAGGAGTCTAGGTGCGGCAAAAATGTTCCTTGGGCATCTTGAAGAGTCAGGGTTGTGAATTTGCTAACGTGAATAACACAAACCAACTATTGTTTTAGAAAGATATTATCACTATACACCCCAGAATTTTCTTTTATAGCTTATCCTTGCCAAACTGTTTGTTGAGGGGTATTCTTAGCTTTTAAACGTTTTGTTCGTTATTTTTATTTGGGGTATCTTGAGGATGTTTTCCAGCTAGAGATTAGTGTTATAAAGAGACGTATATCGGGCCTTGGTATTTAGGTTTTTCCTCTACGTTGTAGTTTTTTTTTTGGTTAATTTGGCGATCAGTTTATGTATTTTTTTGTATTGATTAACTTTTTATTATTTATTTTTATTTATTTTTTTTTAGTATTAAACACAGAGTTATTTTTTATGTATTATGTTTATTTATTAGGTAATGATGGCGTATATGTATTTTATATTGTAGTGTTTTTCATGTATTCGTTGCCTTGTTTATTTTTATTTAGGGTTTTGTAATTTCTGGTGGCAGATAATGTTTGATCGTTCCAAATATAAAGGTAGTATATTATGGTAAGTGCTTTTGTGTTTTTTTGAAACGCTACGTTTGTATTCTTTTATTATAAATTGTGTAGTCGCGTTTTAGTTGTATTTATTGAAATCCAACACTAGACACGACAACTTGATAACCCGGGTTTTTTTGCTACTTATTTATTTGTAGTGAAGTTTCGTATAAGGGTATAGTTTTATTATTTTTATGGAGATTAGGTGTTTTTTTAGTTTGTTATTTCGTTTTTTGTCGTCGGTGTAATTTTATTGGATGAGTTATTTTTTTGTAGTAGTTATATTCCGATTATATTATTTATTTTGAAATGTTTGTTTTATCTGTATATTATATTGTATGTTATTTATTTATATGTTTTGAACAGGTTGGTTTAAGAATGTTTGTGTGGCAACCGGTCCATTTTAGTATATATTTGTTATGTTTTAGTTTTGGTTGATCGTTAGGAGGACGGGTGATCTGTTTTAGGTTGACTGTTCTTATTTTATTGTTTACGTGTATTTTACGTTTTGTAGTTTTAACAAGGTTTCACAACCCTCTAGATTTATTGTGTATGTATAGAGTCGTATTTCTATGCTGTGGTTTAGTGTTATTATTGAATCTCCACTTCTTGGATCTGGATTTTTGATATTATATTCAAATTTATATTTTATAAAGCAGTTTTATGCCAATAATATAAAGATAAAAGGATTCGTAAGTACATCTAGTTGAATGAAAAAATAAAAGTAAACCATGGATGTGGTATATAATAGTGAAAAATAGGTAAGGGCATAAATAAAACGAAAAATATTTACTCTACCCACTTTCTCAGCGCTCCATCATCATCAAATGGACTGTTCTTATGAATTATATATCTTCCCTGTATAATTCCCCCCTATGACGGTATTTAAGTAAATATTTCTGTAATTTGCTTTAAATTCAGTCTATATTTTGCTAAGTTTAGTAATATCACATACTTTACATTGTTCAGAACATATGATTCCTATCTCAATTCTCTCTCCAACTACCTTTTTTCATTAGCTAGGAATGTTTCACTAGTATTTCCATTTGATAAAATGTTTTGGGTCAAAGTCTATAATTTGGCTTTTTAAAATGCAGTACTGCTATAAATATCGTTTGTGTGTTTTACTAGGCTACTGTGTGCAGTGAATTCTCAGGAAAAATTCTGGTATGAGATTAACAGGTCAAAAATTATGCATGTATTAAATATGAGACAAGCTACCCCACATTCCTATAAAAGTATATTATGGGCAAAAGTTTGCTCAGTATGTGAGAATGTTGTTTCTGCACAGCCTGCCAGCCTTGATATCAAAAGGAATAAAACCACTGGCAAAAATTCATGTGAATTTTTTACTTAACACATAACTGCTGACAATATTTCATGTGTGGACTGGATATCATTTGTTATTTTGTGTAGATGACTACTTGTATGTGAAGTGCATTTATGGGTGGATGGGTGTGGTGTGCATGGGAATGTTCTTCTCTGTCCAAATTAACAATATTGAGGCATCTCCCATAAACTGTATGTCAAAGTGATTTTCTTGCTTTTTACATACCACACCAATCAAACAATTTCTATTTGGTCCTACTTTCAAAAATTTATCAGAATCTAAACCATTTATTATGACCCACAGTCATCCATTCTCTTGAATGATTCATTACATTCTCTAAATCTTCTATTCTCATAACAGATGTAGCTAGTGTTGGTACTTTTAAAAACATGACAACTCAGTGTCACACTTGTTCAAAATCTCATTTGATTGAAACCTAGAAATCTAGATAATAAATAGTCCTTGAGAAATAATTGATCTGGGCTGTCCTTTTAACCTTGTGTCCAACTCTCCTCTTGAAGTGGCTGGCCTCCTTTTTGTGCCATAACCTGTCAAGTATCTTGAAAGTGGCATCCGTCACAATTAAACCAGATACACTTCTCAAGTATACCCGTCAATAAAAAACAATTAACATGTGATTTAATTTCTTCACATTATTTTTGTATTTGCATATGAACATGTATGCTTAATTTTTTTTTTTACAGAGTCAGAACATATCTGTGCATCACATGTTGGGAATAGAACAATTGAGCAGCTTACTTTTTCTAAGCTGTTAATCACGGGCATTACCAGTTTGTTCTGATATTCAAGGATTCCCATCATTTTCTTTCAGACTACTTATCTTGAACCATTCCTTTTCATATGAAGTATTTTATGTAGCTAGGGAATTATAGAAACTGAGTGTGAAACATGATTCTCTTAGAGTTAGGAAATAGGATAGTAGTGGGAAAATAGCAAAATCTCAGAACAAGCTTGATTTGAGTTTCTTTTTACCATTTATTGCTTAGAATAATGAGAAATTTATTAAACTTCTCAGATCTTTTTATCTCTAAAATGGCAAAAAAAATCGATTATAGAATATCTGGAAATTAGGAAAAGGTGTTTTTAAAGCACTTGCACTAGCATTTTGTTGTTAGTCATTGATGAATGCCACTTTTTCTCTTTGTGGAAGGACTTAAGTTATAAAATGGGATGTTCTTAATTCATCTTTATTTCCCTTATTTTTTCATTCTTTTTTCACCTGCCTCCTGCCTAAGAGTGGAAAATGCAGCAAACTGAAACTGATGTCATTGCATTATTTAAATGCCTGTAATATGGACCATAGGTAAAAAGCACATTATTATAGCTGCAGATTGTGTTACAAAAAGTGCACGGAAGATGTGATTTTTAGTCACTAAAGTTGGGATTTTCCTTTTCATAGGTAAACTTAAGTAGAATTGGCTAAGTTGTTTCAAAGAGGTGTTCAGCTGTCAGGTCACATTTCATTATATACAATCCAACAATTCTTTTCCTATTAATGTGGTGTTTGATAAAATTAATAATTTACATATGTGGTTATGATGTCACATATCTGGTTGGCAAACAGTCTTGGTGGATAATAGATGTGTGTTCCAGTTTCAAACAATGAGACAGACTTAGAGAGTTCAACTACTTATTCCAGAATGTTGCCATTCTTTTATTCTTCACCAAGATGACCAGCAACTTTAATGAAATTGTCAATACAGTATGCTTTTAGTAAAGAATAATTGTATTTCTTTTTCATATCAAAAAATGTGTAGTTTAAAAATGAACCACTTCCTTAAATATATTTATGAATTCCAACACCTAAAATGTGCTGCATATATCATATATATAAATACTCACTTTTATAAGGTATAATGTCTCGAGTTAAACTAAAGAAACTGATGATATAGAAGATAAGTTTTTATAGATCTACATATTTATACGTGGAGGTTTTGATTGCTGTAGGTATTGACATTAGGAAAAGTCAGTTTAGGAAGGGGGCAAATTTTAAATGATATCCTTTTCAAAACTCAGTATGATTTAGTTTATGGTCATCTATTTTTATTCTGGACTATATTCTGAACGCTATTTTGGTTCCTGGAAGAATTGAAACTAAGGTAAATCCTGGTTGCAAGAGATTTATATTGCAATCAGAATATTATAGACCACAATACATCAATATTTTAATACAAATTTGTAATGGATTAAAATTGATGGAAATAAGTTGCTATGACAACACATAATAGCTTTTTCTGATGGATTGCAATATTAATAAATTTGTGGGTGTTGTGGTTTTTATCTCAGCTTGGAAGAATGGAGAATTTGCATGTGACATTGGAATAAGAAAGCTATAAATTAAGATATTCAGTTAACAGCAAAAAAAAGGGAAACATTACTTTCTGAAATGAAAACAGTATGACCATTAGTTTAATAAATGTATTTGTATTTAAAATTTAAAAAAATCATCACATATTAAATAATAAAGATGGAAAACTTTCATGAGATATAAATTTTAGTCTAATTCTATATGAGAAATATATGCACCATGAATGTATCCACATGGAGGTCATTGACTGAAATATAAAAGAAAATACAACTACAAACTTAGGAATAACTGGTATATCTGGTGATAATCTAAGTATTAACCATTAAAATTTCTTCAATTGACATAAAGGGACACTTGACAAACCTCGACAGCATGTTAAAGTAGAAAAAGACACTTTGCCAACAACAAAGTTCTGTTAGTCAAAGTGTGGTTTTTCTAGTGCCATGTACAGTCTGTGAGAGATGGACCTTAAAGAAAGGCCAGCACTGAAGCGGAATTTATGCTTTTGAATTTGGTCTAAGAAGATCTTGAAAGTCCCTTGGGGCTACAAGAAGATCAACCAGTCAATCCCTAAGGAAGTCCACCCTGAATATTCATTAGAAGCACTGTTGCTGAGATGAAGTTCAAACACTTTGGCCAATTGATGTGATTGGAAAATACATTGATGAAAGATTGAAGTCTTCAATACTTTGCCACTTGATGTGAAGAACCGACCATTGGAAATATTCTGATGATTGGAAAACACTGATGAAAGATTGAAGGCAAAAAGATGAGGGTGGCCAGAGGATGTAGATGGGTTAGGTAGTGTCACTGACTCAATGGATATGAATTTGCAACCAAACTGGCAGGAGATAGTTAGAGGGACAGAACAGCCTGGTGTGCTTACAATCCCGGAATTGCAAGGAGTCGGAACTTAATTAAATAAGAGTACAGCAACAAATGACGACAATGGAGTAATGTGTTATAAATTCTTGAAAATTTTACACCTCATTGACTTCTCTTTGATCATGTTGTTTGAATTTATGGTTTGAATAGGGTTGGAGAAGCTTGTAAAAACCACAAAATAAACATAATGAGTTCTAAATGTTAACAAGTGAATGACTTCCTCAGAGATGAAACGTTTGTATTTCAGTGAAAAACTGTATAGTGATTTGAGCCAAAGAAGACAAATGCTGGACAAATACGTTAGGGGGAATAAGAAAGCTTTTAAAGTATTTCAACATTAAAGCAATATCAGAACACACGAGATTTCCAAGTCCATTATTAAAGAGCATCTGAAATCGACAACAACCACTGAAATAGCTGTGCTGCTGATCTGCTTTTAAAATGAGTACTTAATAAAATTTATTTCTTTAAAATGATTGCAGCAATTGATATTGCCATCGGAACTTAAAAGCTGCACTGTGAGAAGATAAAAGTGATAGAATTAAATACATTTAGTCCTAAACTAATCATTATCTAGAACACACATTTTTTTTCCCCCAGGGTACTGAGAGTTAGACAATAAATGACTTGATTCAATTCTGTTAAGAACTCAATGATGCTTCTAGTATTAATAGATATACAGAATAATGATTAACATTAGCAGGGAGTACTTGATTTTAAGTGATTTTTAAAATGAGGAAGATATAGGAAGAAGATTTAAAAACGCACTGGTATGAGATTTTTAAAAAGTCATTTATGTTTAAGGATAGCCTTAATAATTTTGTTAGAATCAAAAGTAAGAATCTTATTAATACTTGCAGTTGTGGTTATTTCCACATTAAAAAGAAACGTTTACATGATCTATTCTTAATATTTTTATTCTATCAAATATATTCATGTATGTTGATAGAGGCCTCTAGCTATATTCACAGGCAATGTGCTGATACCAAAACAAAAAGTGTATGAAACTGTTATGGGAAAATACTGACAAAATGCACATTTTTTCTTGTATAATAAATTCTTACTACTCCCATTGTAGAGGTTTTTTTTTGAGTTAATGAAGAGTCTCTAGCATCGAATCAAGACTTATTCCCATGACTCCTAAATGATGAGATGATACAGTTCAAAAAAATTAAAATTATCCCTTATATTTCTAGATGATTCACTTTTTTCCTAATATATTGTCTTATGGATGTCCATTCCCTCATGGTATAAATATAGATTAAATTAGTGAAAGGAAAATGACCTTTCCATTATGTGTTGAACTTAGATGTTTTAGAGATGAACTTCCTCCCTGAAATAAAAATTAGTCTTCATTCATGACGTTTTATTTGAGGCAAAATAGGTATAGGTTTTTGGAAGACCAGGCTAACTTGAATCAAATTCCAGTTTTTTTTCCAGTAAAATGTGTGGTCATTAGATGTTTCATACACTTTATTAGCTATCATTAGTTTTCTTTTCAGAATTGAGAATCATAATGTCTGTCATGGATATGAGGAATTATTACATCACAGAAGATTATTTTAAAATGCAAACTTTTAATTAAACCATTGACCACTTGATTCCAAAATTTCTTTCCGATTTCCTTATTGGTTAAAATCAGTTGTCATTGAAGAAATTTACTTTATCCTTTGTGTCAACCCTTAGCATGAGGGCAGATTTTTAAAGTTTGCTTTAAGCTCTACCTGGGCCACTTTCCTAAAGGTTTTCAGGTCTCTGAGAGGTGATACTCCTACGTTTCTGCTTCACACCACTTTAGAGGTGAAAGAAGAAAAGAGTAATAAAGCCACTGCAGAGAAAGGAGAAATCTAGGATTTCAGTGGATCCTGATTCTAAGGAAATTGGTTTTGTTCATAAACTAACCATTACAAATTCTCTTGAAGATTGAAGTAAGTTACAAAGATATTAGAGGTTCTATTAAATAAATGCAATGGATTTACAGAATTGGTGTGGAAGTTACCAAAAGCATTGTATACTATAATAAACTAACCAGCATGTAAACAAGCAAACCAAAAAGCAAATTGCGTTTTCCCAGGTGCATGTTTTTTCCCATTTATTTTTATTAGTTGGAGGCTAATTACTTTACAATATTGTAGTGGTTTTTGTCATACATTGACATGAATCAGCCATGGATATACATGTATTCCCCATCCCGATCCCCCCTCCCACTTCCCTCTCCACCCTATTCCTCTGGGTCTTCCCAGTGCACCAGGCCCGAGCACTTGTCTCATGCATCCAGCCTGGGCTGGTGATCTGTTTCACCCTAGATAATATACATGTTTCAATGCTGTTCTCTCGAAACATCCCACCCTCGTCTTCTCCCACAGAGTCCAAAATTCTGTTCTGTACATCTGTGTCTCTTTTTCTGTCTTGCATATAGGGTTATCATTACCATCTTTCTAAATTCCATATATATGCGTTAGTATACTGTATTGGTCTTTCTCTTTCTGGCTTACTTCACTCTGTATAATGGGCTCCAGCTTCATCCATCTCATTAGAACTGATTGAAATGAATTCTTTTTAATGGCTGAGTAATATTCTATGCTGTCTCTGTACCACAGCTTCCTTATCCATTCGTCTGCTGATGGACATCTAGGTTGCTTCCATGTCCTGGCTATTATAAACAGTGCTGCGATGAACATCGGGGTGCACGTTTCTCTTTCAGATCTGGTTTCCTCGGTGTGTATGCCCAGAAGTGGGATTGCTGGGTCATATGGCAGTTCTATTTCCAGTTTTTTAAGGAATCTCCACACTGTTCTCCATAGTGGCTGTACTAGTTTGCATTCCCACCAACAGTGTAAGAGGGTTCCCTTTTCTCCACACCCTCTCCAGCATTGATTGCTTGTAGATTTTTATATAGCAGCCATCCTGACTGGCATGTAATGGTACCTCATTGTGGTTTTGATTTGCATTTCTCTGATAATGAGTGATGTTGAACATCTTTTCATGGGTTTGGTAGCCATCTGTATGTCTTCTTTGGGGAAATGTCTGTTTAGTTCTTTGGCCCATTTTTTGATTGGGTCATTTATTTTTCTGGAGTTGAGCTGGAGGAGTTGCTTGTATATTTTTGAGATTAATCCTTTGTCTGTTGCTTCATTTGCTATTATTTTCTCCCAATCTGAGGGCTGTCTTTTCACCTTGCTTATAGTTTCCTTTGTTGTGCAAAAGCTTTTAAGTTTCATTAGGTCCCATTTGTTTATTTCTGCTTTTATTTCCAATATTCTGGGAGGTGGGTCATAGAAGATTCTGCTGTGATTTATGTCGGAGAGTGTTTTGCCTATGTTCTCCTCTAGGAGTTTTATAGTTTCTGGTCTTACATTTAGATCTTTAATCCATTTTGAGTTTATTTTTGTGTATGGTGTTAGAAAGTGTTCTAGTTTCATTCTTTTACAAGTGGTTGACCAGTTTTCCCAGCACCACTTGTTAAAGAGGTTGTCTTTTTTCTATTGTATATTCTTGCCTCCTTTGTCGAAGATAAGGTGTCCATAGGTTCATGGATTTCTATTCTGTTCCATTGATCTATATTTTTGTCTTTGTGCCAATACCGTACTGTCTTGATGGCTGTGGCTTTGTAGTATAGTCTGAAGTCAGGCAGGTTGATTCCTCCAGTTCCATTCTTCTTTCTCAAGATTGCTTTGGCTATTCGAGGTTTTTTGTATTTCCATACAAATTGTGAAGTTATTTGTTCTATTTCTGTGAAAAATACTGTTGGTAGCTTGATAGGGATTGCATTGAATCTATAGATTGCTTTGGGTAGTATAGTCATTTTCCCAATATTGATTCTTCCAATCCATGAACACGGTATATTTCTCCATCTGTTTGTGTCCTCTTTGATTTCTTTCATCAGTGTTTTATAGTTTTCTATGTAGAGGTCTTTTGTTTCTTTAGGTAGATGTACTCCTAAGTATTTTATTCTTTTTGTTGCAATGGTGAATGGTATTGTTTCCTTAATTTCTCTTTCTATTTTCTCATTGTTAGTGTATAGGAATGCAAGGGATTTCTGTGTGTTAATTTTATATCCTGCAACTTTACTATATTCGTTGATTAGCTCTAGTAATTTTCTGGTAGAGTCTTTAGTGGTTTCTATGTAGAGGATCATGTCATCTGCAAACAGCAAGAGTTTCACTTCTTCTTTTCCCATCTGGATTCCTTTTACTTCTTTTTCCGCCCTGATTGCTGTGGCCAAGGCTTCCAAAACTATGTTGAATAGTAGTGGTGAGAGTGGGCACCCTTGTCTTGCTCCTTATTTCAGGGGAAATGCTTTCAATTTTTCACCATTGATGGTAATGCTTGCTGTGAGTTTGTCATATATAGCTGTTATTATGTTGAGGTATGTTCCTTCTATTCCTGCTTTCTGGAGAGTTTTAATCATAAAAGGATGTTGAATTTTGTCAAAGGCTTTTTTGCATCTATTGAGATAATCATATGATTTTTATCTTTCAATTTGTTAATGTGGTGTATTACATTGATTGATTTGCAGATATTAAAGAATCCCTGCATTCCTGGGATAAAGCCCACTTGGTCATGGTGTATGATTTTTTAAATATGTTGTTGGATTCTGTTTGCTAGAATTTTCTTAAGGAGTTTTGCATCTATGTTCATCAGTGATATTGGACTGTAGTTTTCTTTTTTGTGGCATCTTTGTCTGGTTTTGGAATGCGGGTGATGGTAGCCTCATAGAATGAGTTTGGAAGTTTACCTTCTTCTGCAATTTTCTGGAAGAGTTTGAGTAAGATAGGTGTTAGCTCTTCTCTAAATTTTTGGTAGAATTCAGCTGTGAAGCCATCTGGTCCTGGGCTTTTGTTTGCTGGAAGATTTCTGATTACAGTTTCGATTTCCTTGCTTGTGATGTCTCTGTTAAGATCTTCTATTTCTTTCTGGTTCAGTTTTGGAAAGTTATACTTTTCTAAGAATTTGACCATTTCTTCCAAGTTGTCCATTAAGCTGCTGGTAGTAGTCTCTTATGCTCCTTTGTATTTCAGTGTTGTCTCTTGTGATCTCTCCGTTTTCATTTCTAATTTTGTTAATTTGGTTCTTCTCCCTTTGTTTCTTAATGAGTCTTGCTAATGGTTTGTCAATTTTGTTTATTTTTCAAAAAACCAGCTTTTAGCTTTGTTGATTTTTGCTATGATCTCTTTAGTTTCTTTTGCATTTATTTCTGCCCTAATTTTTAAGATTTCTTTCCTTCTATTAACCCTGGGGGTCTTCATTTCTTCCTTCTCTAGTTGGTTTAGGTGTAGAGTTAGGTTATTTGACATTTTTCTTGTTTCTTGAGGTAAGCCTGTAATGCTATGAACCTTCCCCTTAGCACTGCTTTTACAGTGCCCCATAGGTTTTGGGTTGTTGTGTTTTCATTTTCATTCGTTTCTATGCATATTTTGGTTTCTTTCTTGATTTCTTCTATGATTTGTTGGTTATTCAGAAGCGTGTTATTTAGCCTCCATATGTTTGAATTTTTAATAGTTTTTTTCCTGTAATTGAGATCTAATCTTACTGCACTGTGGTCAGAAAAGATGACTGGAATGATTTCAATTTTTTTGAATTTACCAAGGCTAGATTTATGGCCAAGGATGTGATCTATTCTGGAGAAGGTTCCGTGTGCACTTAAGAAAAAGGTGAAATTGATTGTTTTGGGGTGAAATGTCCTATAGATATCAATTAGGTCTAGCTGGTCCATTGTGTCATTTAAAGTTTGTGTTTCTTTGTTCATTTTCTGTTTAGTTGATCTATCCATAGTTGTGAGTGGGGTATTAAAGTCTCCCACTATTATTGTGTTACTATTAATTTCCTCTTTCATACTTGTTAGCGTTTGCCTTACATATTGTGGTGCTCCTATGTTGGGTGCATATATATTTATAATTGTTACATCTTCTTCTTGGATTGATCCTTTGATCATTATGTAGTGTCCTTCTTTGTCTCTTTTCACAGCCTTTATTTTAAAGTCTATTTTATCTGATATGAGTATTGCGACTCCTGCTTTCTTTTGGTCTCCGTTTACGTGGAATATTTTTTTCCAGCCCTTCACTTTTAGTCTGTGTGTGTCTCTTGTTTTGAGGTGGGTCTCTTGTAGACAGCATATATAGGGGTCTTCTTTTTGTATCTATTCAGCCAGTCTTTGTCTTTTGGTTGAGGCACTCAACCCATTTACATTTAAGGTAATTATTGATAGGTATGGTCCCATTGCCATTTACTTTGTTGTTTTGGGTTCGCGTTTATACAACCTTTCTGTGTTTGCTGTCTAGAGAAGATCCTTTAGTATTTGTTGAAGAGCTGGTTTGGTGGTGCTGAATTCTCTCAGATTTTGCTTGTCTGTAAAGCTTTTGAATTCTCCTTCATATCTGAATGAGATCCTTGCTGGGTACAGTAATCTCGGTTGTAGGTTATTCTCTTTCATTACTTGAAGTATGCCTTGCCATTCCCTTCTGGCCTGAAGGGTTTCTATTGATAGATCAGCTGTTATCCTTATGGGAATCCCTTTGTATGTTATTTGTTGTTTCTCCCTTGCTGCTTTTAATATTTGTTCTTTGTGTTTGATCTTTGTTAATTTGATTAATATGTGTCTTGGGGTGTTTCGCCTTGGGTTTATCCTGTTTGGGACTCTCTGGGTTTCTTGGACTTGGATGGCTATTTCCTTCCCCATTTTAGGGAAGTTTTCAGCTATTATCTCCTCGAGTATTTTCTCATAGCCTTTCTTTTTGTCTTCTTCTTCTGGGACTCCTATGATTCGAATGTTGGGGCGTTTCACATTGTCCCAGAGGTCCCTGAGGTAGTCCTCATTTCCTTTGATTCTTTTTTCTTTTTTCCTCTCTGCTTCATTTATTTCCACCATTTTATCTTCTACCTCACCTATCCTATCTTCTGCCTCTGTTATTCTAATGCTGGTTCCCTCCAGAGTGTTTTTGATCTCATTTATTGCATTATTCATTTTTAATTGACTCTTTTTTTATTTCTTCTAGGTCCTTATTAAACATTTCTTGCATCTTCTCAGTCTTTGTCTCCAGGCTATTTATCTGTAACTCCATTTTGTTTTCAAGATTTTGGATCATTTTTATTATCATTATTCTAAATTCTTTTTCAGGTAGATTCCCTATTGCCTCCTCTTTTGTTTTGCTTTGTGGATTTAGCTTGTGTGTTTTGGAGTGGCCCTTTTCTGTAGTCTAGTGTAGTCTGTGTTCCTTTTTACTGTGGAGGTTTCTCCCAGGGGGTGGGATTCTGGATGATTGGCTAGTCTAGGTTTCCTGGTTAAGGGAAGCTTGCGTCAGTTGTTTGGTGTGTTTCTTACTCTTTGGGGTCAATGGGACTGTCCAGTAGTGAGTTTGGAGGTGAGTTAAGGGTTTTGGTGTGACTTTGGCAGCCTGAATATTGACAATCAGGTCTATGTTCCTGCGTTTGGTGGGAGAATTTGCCTGGTTTAGTCTTGCTATGGAACTTATTGGGCTCTTGGGTGGTGATTGGTTTCAGTGTAGGTATGGGATGTTTTTGGATAAATGTTTTATTAGATTAGTGTTTCCTGTAGTCAGGTGTTCTCTGGTGTTCTCAGGTTCTTGGGCGAAGCCTCCTGCCTCTGGATTTCAGTCTATATTCTTTCCAGTAGCCCTCAAGCCTTTCTCTGTCCAACAGCACTGATATAAAAATTCTAGGTTCATGGTGAAAAGATTCTCCACGTGAGGGGACACCCAGAGAGGTTCACAGAGTTACATTGAAGAAGAGGAAAGGGGGGAGGAGATAGAGGTGAGCAGGAGGAAAAAGGTGTACTCAAAAGGAGGAGACCGATCTAAGGCATTCACCTTGTTCCCTAAGTGAATCTCCACAGCCAGAAACTCCCACCTGAGATTCACAGGATTGGATTGAGAAGACAAGGGGGAAGGAGGAAACAGAGGTGGTCTGGGGACGAAAAGAGAGTTCAAAAAGGATGGAGTGGTAATAAGCCAGTAATAGTAAATCACACTCCTGAGTAAAAATGAGTACAGAAGATTGGATTTCTTAAATGTCCTAAACAGATATACAAATACTGAAACAACATAGATTAAAAATCCTAGAGTAGAGGTTAGACTTCTTAAAATACAATATTATAAACAAAAACAAAAACACAAAAATTTAAGAAATATATATGAAGTTCACTTATAAAAATAGGTGGTTCTTTTTCTTTCTTTCTTTTTCTTTCTTTTTTTTTTTTTTTTTCTTTTTTTTGCACGTTTATTATGCTGTTGCTGCTGCTGCTAAGTCTCTTCAGTCGTTTCCGACTCCTCTGTGTGGACCCATAGACAACAGCCTCATTCCAGGCTCCCCCGTCCCTGGATTCTCCAGACAAGAAACACTGGAGTGGGTTGCCATTTCCTTCCTCCAATGCATGAAAGTGTAAAGTGAAATGTGAAGTCGTCCAGTCCGTGTCCAACTCGTCCCAGCGACCCATGGACTGCAGCCACTAGGATCCTCCATCCAGTGGATTTTCCAGGCAAAAAGTACTGGAAAAGTGGGGTGCCATTGCCTTATCTTTGCATCGATATTGTGGGTTATAAAAATGAAAAAACTGGAAGTATAGAGGATTTAGAAAAAAGAAAAAATTAATAAAAAAAATAATAATAGTATAAAAATATATCTAGGAATTTTCTGGCGCTGTTGCGGGCAGTGTGGGTTCTGTTCCGTTTACATAGTTCCTTGTTCAGCTTACTTTCAATATCTATAGGCCCTTCCAGTTGTAGTCGGTGTTAATACAGAATTTTAATCTGTTGCCCTGTCCTTCTAAAGTGGTTACCTTGTTTATTTGGCTTCTGTTTGAAGGTCTCACAGTGTCTAATTTCTGCCCTGACACAAGCGGGCGGAGGTGGTCTCTTGTTTCAGGTTCACTTGTTCAGTCATGCTGTAGGGGCAGGGAGGGGTGCTGCAACAATTAGCATGGCCCGTGTGGCGGGCAATCACAGTTTCCAGCCACACTGGGTTTGCCCCCACTCTCGGCGTGTTGTGCATTACCCATCTACACTGCTAGGTTAGTTGCTCTACAGGGAGCGGGCCTGAGTTGCCTGCATTCCAGGCCTAAGCTGCTCAGTATTCAGGTTCTTGGTACTCCAAAAGGCACAGATTTGGTTGGGTATGTTTTTATGCCTTCCCTGTCGAGCATCATCAGGCAACCAGGAGCTTGAGGAGCCAATCTCCTAAGGTCGCAGGGTGACTTATCACATCCCATCCCAGCCTCAGTTTCCAGGCACACCGGTCGGAGTGCTTGTGTCTCTTTGGGGTAGCTGAATCTCTGGCTGCGTACCCCTTCCAGCAGATATCAACCATCCAGAATTAGGGAAGTCTTTGGTTAGAAATAGGAAGCATTTGCGGTTTGGTTAGGGGATGCCGTCTATTGGGCTGTGATTTGCCCCTTTTGGCTCTGGCTGGCAACCTGCCTCCCCTGCCTCCCGCAGCAGATGGGTGGTCTGCAGCCAGCTACTTTCTTGGTATTGCTCAGTTTCTTTTTCTTATTGTTCTGCGATGGGGCTGGCAGTGTTTAGGTTAGGCTTTTCGAAGAAGGTTAATTATCTCTCTCTTCTTGCTATTCCACAGTTTAAGTCTGCTATCTCACATTAGCTCCCTCAGTTTGACCTCAGGGCATTCAGAGGCATGATCCTTACCCAAGCATGTGCTGCCAGCTTCTCTGTTGAACCCCAAACATGCTGGTGGTGGATCAAGTGGTTTGGGGTACTTTTCTGCTGGGAGTTGCTTTTAGGCTTGTAATCTGTGGGTTTTATTTATTTTTTTTTTTTTTTATTTCTTCCCTCCTCTAGGTTGCCCCTTGTGAGATTTCAAAAACTTCCCCCAAACCCACCTGGTGATGAGAAGGGTTTCCCTGTTGTTTGGAAAAAAAACTTCCTCTATTAAGGACTCCCTTCCCAGGACGGAATATCCATCCCTAACTCTTTTGTCTCTCTTTTTGTTATCTTATTTCCTCCTACCTCCTTTTTGAAGACAATGGGCGTGCTTTTGCTGGATGCCTGATGTCTTCTCTGAACTAGTGATCAGAAGTTGTTTTGTGGAGTTTGCTCAGTGTTTCAAAAAAAGTTTGCTTTGATGAATTTTGTGGGAGAGAAAGTGGTCTGCCCAACGTTATTCCTCCAACCATCTTGATCCATCCTAAAGATTTTCTAACTCCTTCCGGTTTCTAGCCGCTTTCCTCATGAAATTTTAGGAATTATAAAAAATAAGCACCATCAATTATAGATCATTACATAGTACGTAAATGTTAATATAAAAAATATACTTTTAATATTGAATCTTCCTTTTTTAAAACAGTTTATTTATTTTCAATTATTGTTCATTGGATCATATTTTTTAGGATATCAAGAAAGTCTGTTTCCATTGTAATTGGATTGGTTATCACATACACAGGTGATGTATGGATTAACAAATTTACTTGAAACATTATGGGTACAAATATCTTCACTGTGTCTTTTTTTTTCCAGAATTCGTTGAACTATCGTCATGTATTTCTTATGAAATTTATGCATCAATATATTTATAAGGAAGTAATAAATTCTGAAGCGGACATGTCTATTTTATTTCTTTCGGAAACAAATAGTTAAAGATTAAAGAAGACAATAAAAATTTCTTCACAAAAAGCTCCAAACAACACAATTTTTTGTTTCAAACACTGACATACGTTTAAAAAGTTACCTAAGCTAAATCATAGGATTTCCAGATTAACTTCGACTTACCCTTTTTCTTCTGCTTTATTAAATATTGGCTAGCGCCTAAGCAAAACGCTCGTTTGCTGTCGTCGGATCACATATAGCCTGTTGGTATTTTTCTGAAGAGAAGGATAATCCCAGACCACACTGTCCTCTTTCTTGAAAATAAACCTGTAATGCAGGTCAGGAACCAAACATTTAGAACTGGACAGGGAACATCAGCCTGGTTACAGAAATAGGAAAAAGGAGTACATTCAAGAGCTGTATTATTGTCACCTGCTCTATTTAACTTATAATTGCAGAGTACTTCATGAGAAAATTCTGGGCTGGATAGATTCACAAGCTGGATTCAAGATAGCTGTAAGAAAATCTCAATGACCTCAAGATATGCACAGAATATACAAAGTGAAGAGGGAACTAAACAAGCCTCTTAGAAGAAAGTAAAAAGAAGGTGAAAAAGTTGGACTTTAATAAACTCGATTCAAATCAGGAAACTAAGACCTGCAAGCTCCAGTCCTCATCACTTCAATGGGCAAAATAGTTGGGGAAACTGGGGAAACAGTTATCAGACATAATTTTTCAGGGCTCTTCCAAAATCACTGTAGATGGTGATTGCAGCCCATGAAATTAAAAATGCTTTCCTTCCCGTGGAAGGAATGTTTATGTTATGGACTCCAACCTAGACAGCATGTGAAAATGCTAAAAGACATTTACTTTTGTCCCAGAAGATTCCGTCTAGTCACAAGGCTCTGATTTGTCCAGTGGTATGTATGGATGTGAGAGTTGGGACTATAAAAAGAAAGCTTGCCACTGCAACAAAGAAATTAGAGGCTTTTGAAACTGTGGTTTGTTGGAGAAACCTCTTGAGAGTGCCCCCCTTTGGACAGCAAAGGAGAGTCCAACCAGTCCTTCCTTAAGGAGAGATCTAGTCCCTGGTGTGTTTCCATTGGTAAAGACTGAAAGTTGTAGAAGCTGAAAACTCCAATACTTTTTGGCCACGCTGGAGGATGAGCTGGACTACCCATTTGAAAAAACTCCAAGACTCAGATCCTGGAAAAAGATTGAATGAGGGCAGGAGAGAAAGGGAAACAGAGGACAAGTAAATGTTTGTTGCATCACCATCTCTAAAGGGACACGGGTTTGGGTGGGACTCCAGGAGTTGGTGATAGAAGGGGTAGGCATGACGTGGCTGGTGGTTTCAATTGGTGTTGCAAAAAAAGCTGGACCACGGACTGACGGGACTCGAACTGAAATGTAGCAGAAATGATACTATAAACATCTGTATCAAAAATCGCTGTAGTATTAAATATTTGTACTAAGTAGGCATTTAATTTCACTTGCCCTATGATCTGGCCTGGTATGGATTATGTCAGCTGACCACAAGACACAAAGTCTTCCCTGGGTAATGAAATTATTAAAATTTAAATTTGTAAGGAAGCTTTTATTATCAAATGATATAGCATCTGGCTAGTTAGGAGCAGACCAGGATGTTCAAATAAATTTTTCATTTTTCATTTAAATGTGTCTGTTACCTGACTGCAATCATAGTATGAAGTTCCCGAAAAATAAGAAGTGATTCAATTCATTCATATATATCATAATTCATTATAGTGGGTAGCTTAAAAATCAGCAAAATCACAGAGGCCAGTTGCATTAAACGATGTTTGTTGCAATTATTATTAACAAACTTACTACATTTCTTATTTCTTATCTGAGCTATTCATTGTTGTTAAGTATTGTATCACGTCTTCCTAGTAAAGATTTTAATAATTAATATTATCGTTATATATTATTTTGAATTAAATTTCCAAGATGATTCCACAATCCTCATTTAAATTGGTCCAACCAGAATACTGAATCCAATAAAAAAATAGAAAAAAAAATATAAATTAGAATTTAAATAAAAATATCAATCCCCTTTTATGTTTACAAAAGTGTCTTAAAAGTGTCCCTCAAATATTTTTTTTTAAAATTCATAGTGGTAAGGAAATTGAGCAATGCCTTATGTAAAATGCCAGAATACCAATAGATGATAAAAAATAATCTACCTATTATAAATGATGAAATCCCTGTGCGTGCAGCAGTCCCAAGCGGTAGCTCAGCAAAAAAGAATCTGCCTCCCAGGTCCACGGAGATGCATGAAGATTTTTTGATCCCTGGGTCTAGGAAGTCTCCCTGGAGGAGGAAAACTGGCTGCCACTGTAGTTAGTCTTCCTAGGAAATCTCAAGGACAGATGAGGCCTGACAGCCCCAAAGCAAGCCCACAGGGTTGCAAGGAGTCAGGGATGACGTAGCTACTAAACCACAACCACCACATGATGGAAATAAAAAAAAGGGATGACCATGATGGTGAATTGAAATTATAAAGAATTGATAGACCCATAAAATTCTATATTGCAACCAAAACACATAACCCAAAGTTCCATTGGCGTGTGAAAATATTATATCTTCATTTTAAGATGATACTACAGTACCATTTTAAACTCCATTTGAGGTTCAGTATTGTAACAGGCATTCTAAATGGGAAGCAGATTTGATAAGTAAATGCTTGCCCTAAGTGGATCAATTGGTAAAGAATCTTCCTGCAGTGGAGGAGACCTGAGTTTTGGATCCCTGGGTCAGGAAGAGCCCCTGGAGAAGGAAATGCTATCCACTCCATTATGCTTTGCCTGGAGGAATTTCATTAAGTCTTAGAGGAGCCTGGTGGACTATATAGTACATGGGGTCACAAAAAAGCCAGCCATGACTGAGTGACTATCACTTTCACGTTTCATAAAAATGAAATATTAAAAAAATTAAATATTGTATATTTTTGGTGTACTATTTACAAATAATTGTTATAAATAATAAAACTAACTTTTAACATCGGAAAATTTCCACTTACAGCAAAGAAATAAAAAAATTATCAAGCGAAAATACTGTGCCTCATATATGTATCTTTGTAATGGTACAATTTCCATTTAATTATATCGACAATCCAGAATTTATAATTAAACCAACTCATTAGTAACCTTTTTTGTTTTGGCGCAACAAAGAGGGGATTATAATATTACACATCATGAATTTCACCCCCCATTAGAACGTAAAAAAAAACAATAACGTTGTTTTTTTTAGTATATTCACTAAATTGATACCAAACTATCATCCCAAAAAAAATAAGCCACAAGTTCCTTTACTGGTGGTGATCTCGCCAAATTCTGCCTCCTGTAAACCCCTGCAGTCACAAAATCTATTTTTGCGTCTTAATAGTTTTGCCTATGCTGAATATTCCAAAAATAGGACCATGTGACATACTATCTTTGTATCATACTACATCACGTAGCTACATTGTTTTCGAAAGGTACATTCTGTTTACATTATACCCATAGCATCAGTACGTTCATTCTTCCTCAGTTGAATAATATTCCTTTGTGTGGAAACGTCACAGTTTGGTTTATTCCTTTCATCAACGATGGATGTTGTAGATTGGTTTCTGCGTATTGGGTTATTGTGGGATAATTGCTGCATGAACATTTGGGATATAGGGTTTAAAATAAAAAAATTGAACATATGTATTCAAAAGTCTCCTAAACATTTACATTGAAGTGGAATTGCTGGATTTTTGAGATTAACTCTGGTGTTAACCATTTTTAAGGAAAAACTTTCCCTCAGTTTATGTCTATTTTTATCTTGGAAAAATTAATTTTTATAGGCATATGATTTTTTTTTTGAACTATCAGTTCTATTCCTTTGATCTATATACTCGCATTGGGTTTTGCTTTTTGTCCTTTTAAAATGCATATATCATGCTTAGTTTTCTTGGTGTAGGACCAACCTGCTTTACTGGGTTGTCTGCGACTGTCATGGTGTGTCCTTAGTATATGTTGTCTGGTTTCGGTTTGTAGTATTTTTTTGAAAGAATGTTAATCTTATTCATAAGAAATCTTGGTCTTTCGTTGTATTTCTCCTATTGGTCTTTTTTATACTTGTCTGTTTTTTTAAAAAAAAAAATTTTTAAAAAATTAATTAAAATAAGTGTGGGGCCTCATGGAATCAGTTGAAAGTGTTTTCCACACTTTCTTTTTTTTAAAAAAATTTGTGAGAGATTGGAGTTCTTTTATAAATGTCCAGGGCTTTTCTTTCTGTGAGAGTTTTAAAAATTAAGATTCAACTTCTTTACTTGTTATTACTATATTTAATTTTGTTTCTTTAAAGAATTTTGATGTATTTTTTAAGAAAATTTTAGTTTATCTGATTATCATTTGTTAGCATATATGTTTTCATGGTATTCTCTCCTAATCTTTTTATTTTATCTCTAAATTTGTTAGTAATGTCTCTTTTTTCATTCTGGATTAGTAATTTTCTCCCTTTTTCTTGGTCGATTTAACTAAAAATGTTTTTACTTTTGTGAATATTTTGGAATTCCATTTTGTTGTTAGCTGATTTCCTCTATTTTTGTATTTTATTATGCCCCTAATGTATTTTATTTCCTCCATTTATCTTTGGGTTCACGTTTCCTCTTCCCTTTCCACTTTCTTAAGATTGTGAATTTAGGTTTTATTTTAAAATTTCTTCATTTTAAACAAAAAAAAAAGGAATTCACTATGGTAAATTTCCCTATGGCTAAATTTCTCTCTAAGAATGACTTTAGGTTGTGCTTTAGTTTTTGTATTTTTCATTCCATCTCAATCCTAATTTGCATAATGATATATTCTTTGATTTATTGGTTATTTAGGTGTAATTTCTTTAATGTCTATGTAGTCCGTGGATTTTCCAAAATTTCCTTTGTTATTGATTTCTAATGTATTTTACTATGTAGAATGTAAGTTTGTTATGTAAAGTTTGTTATATTCATTTATGTAAAAAACAAACCTTGCATTCTTTCAAGCTGTTTAAATTTATTGAGACTTGGTTTATGCCTAGAGGAGCTACCTCACCTCCAAGGACTGGCTGCTGTGGCATGGCGCAGGAGGGCTGAGAGGAGCTACTCCATGCTTAAGGTCAGGAGGGGCGGCCGTGAGGAGATACCCTCTCCAAGGTAAGGAGCAGCGGCTGTGCTTCTTGCTGGAGCAGCCGTGAGGTCTGACAGAATGTGGTCCACTGGAGAAGGGAATGGCAAACCACTTCAGTATTCTTGCCTGAGAACCCCATGAACAGTATGAAAAGGCAAAATGATAGGACACTGAAAGAGGAACTCCCCAGGTCGGTAGGTGCCTAATATGCTACTGGAGATCAGTGGAGAAATAACTCCAGAAAGAATGAAGGGATGGAGCCAAAGCAAAAACAAGACCAGTTGTGGATGTGACTGGTGATAGAAGCAAGGTCCATGCTGTAAAGAGCAATATTGCATAGGAACCTGGAATGTTAGGTCCATGAATCAAGGCAAATTGGAAGTGGTCAAACAGGAGATGGCAAGAGTGAATGTCGACATTCTAGGAATCAGCAAACTAAAATGGACTGGAATGGGTGAATTTAAACTCAGATGACCATTATATCTACTACTGTGGGCAGGAATCCCTTAGAAGAAATGGAGTAGCCATCATGGTCAACAAAAGAGTCCAAAATGCAGTACTTGGATGCAATCTCAAAAATGACAGAATGATCTCTGTTTCGTTTCCAAGGCAAACCATTCAATATCACGGTAATCCAAGTCCTATGCCCCAACCAGTAATGCTGAAGAAGCTGAAGTTGAACGGTTCTATGAAGACCTACAAGACCTTTTAGAACTAACACCCCAAAAAGATGTCCTTTTCATTATAGGGGACTGGAATGCAAAAGTAGGAAGTCAAGAAACACCTGGAGTAACAGGCAAATTTGGCCTTGGAGTACAGAATGAAGCAGGGCAAAGGCTAATAGAGTTTGCCAAGAGAAACGCACTGGTCATAGCAAACACCCTCTTCCAACAACACAAGAGAAGACTCTACACATGGACATCACCAGATGGTCAACACCGAAATCAGATTGATTATATTCTTTGCAGCCAAAGATGGAGAAGCTCTATACAGTCAGCAAAAACAAGACCAGGAGCTGACTGTGGCTCAGATCATGAACTCCTTATTGCCAAATTCAGACTTAAATTGAAGAAAGTAGGGAAAACCACTAGACCATTCAGGTATGACCTAAATCAAATCCCTTATGACTATACAGTGGAAGTGAGAAATAGATTTAAGGGACTAGATCTGATAGACAGAGTGCCTGATGAACTATGGATGGAGGTTCGTGACACTGTACAGGAGACAGGGATCAAGACCATCCCCATGGAAAAGAAATGCAAAAAAGGCAAAATGGTTGTCTGAGGAGGCCTTACAAATAGCTGTGAAAAGAAGAGAAGTGAAAAGCAAAGGAGAAAAGGAAAGATATTCCCATTTGAATGCAGAGTTCCAAAGAATAGCAAGGAGAGATAAGAAAGCCTTCCTCAGTGATCAATGCAAAGAAATAGAGGAAAACAACAGAATGGGAAAGACTAGAGATCTCTTCAAGAAAATGAGAGATACCAAGGGAACATTTCATGCAAAGATGGGCTCAATAAAGGACAGAAATGGTATGGACCTAACAGAAGCAGAAGATATTAAGAAGAGGTGGCAAGAATACACAGAAGAACTGTAAAAAAAAAAGATCTTCATGACCCAGATAATCACAATGGTGTGATCACTCACCTAGAGCCAGACATCCTGGAATGTGAAGTCAAGTGGGCCTTAGAAAGCATCACTACGAACAAAACTAGTGGAGGTGATGGAATTCCAGTTGAGCTATTTCAAATCCTGAAAGATGATGCTGTGAAAGTGCTGCACTCAATATGCCAGCAAATTTGGGAAACTCAGCAGTGGCCACAGGACTGGAAAAGGTCAGTTTTCATTCCAATCCCAAAGAAAGGCAATCCAAAGAATGCTCAAACTACCACACAATTGCACTCATCTCACACGCTAGTAAGGTAAGTAATGCTCAAAATTCTCCAAGCCAGGCTTCAGCAATACGTGAACCGTGAACTTCCAGATGTTCAAGCTGGTTTTAGAAAAGGCAGAGGAACCAGAGATCAAATTGCCAACATCCCGCTGGATCATCAAAAAAGCAAGAGAGTTCCAGAAAAAACATCTATTTTGCTTTATTGACTATGCCAAAGCCTTTGACTGTGTGGATCACAATAAACTGTGGAAAATTCTGAAAGAGATGGGAATACCAGACCACCTGACCTGCCTCTTGAGAAACCTGTATGCAGGTCAGGAAGCAACAGTTAGAACTGGACATGGAACAACAGACTGGTTCCAAATAGGAAAAGGAGTACGTCAAGGCTGTATATTGTCACCCTGCTTATTTAACTTATATGCAGAGTACATCATGAGAAACGCTGGGCTGGAAGAAGCACAAGCTGGAATCAAGATTGCTGGGAGAAATATCAATAACCTCAGATATGCAGATGACACACCCTTTATGGCAGAAAGTGAAGAGGAACTAAAGAGCCTCTTGATGAAAGTGAAAGAGGAGAGTGAAAAAGTTGGCTTAAAGCTCAACATTCAGAAAACTAAGATCATGGCATCTGGTCCCATCACTTCATGGCAAATAGATGGGGAAACAGTGGAAACAGTGTCAGACTTTATTTTTTTGGGGCTCCAAAATCACTGCAGATGGTGACTGCAGCCATGAAATTAAAAGATGCTTACTCCTTGGAAGGAAAGTTATGACCAACCTAGACAGCATATTAAAAAGCAGAGACATTACTTTGCCAACAAAGGTCCATCTAGTCAAGGCTATGGTTTTTTCAGTGGTCATGTATGGATGTGAGAGTTGGACTGTGAAGAAAGCTGAGCACCAAAGAATTGATGCTTTTGAACTGTGGTGTTGGAGAAGACTCTTGAGAGTCCCTTGGACTGCAAGGAGATCCAACCAGTCCATCCTAAAGGAGATCAGTCCTGGGTGTTCATTGGAAGGACTGATGCTGAAGCTGAAACTCCAATACTTTGGCCACCTGATGCGAAGAGAGTTGACTCATTGGAAAAGACCCTGATGCTGGGAGGGATTGGGGGCAGGAGGAGAAGGGGACGACAGAGGATGAGATGGTGGATGGCATCACCGACTCGATGGACATGAGTTTGAGTAAACTCTGGGAGTTGGTGATGGACAGGGAGGCCTGGCGTGCTGCATTCATGGGGTCGCAAAGAGTCGGACACGACTGAGCAACTGAAGTCATCTCTTTTCTTTTGGATCTTCTGCCTTGTTGTTCCTCCACTATGGATTTTAGATATTGAAATATCCAACTCATATTGTAGAAAAATTGAATTAATCCATTTCACTTCTGTCATTGTTTTATTTGAATGAATTTGGGGGTTCTGTTTTTTTTTTTTTGTTTTTTTTTATAGATGTTTATGAAGCAAATCCTAAACCCTATGTAATTTTAGCTATAAAATTTCTCAGTAGAATACCTAAAATATGGTATGACAACTGTTAACATAGCAACAACTACCCATTATCCTGACTGGTGAAATTGACAGATAGGTTATTTATAATGACCTTCAAATTGGCTTATTCTCGGAGTTTCAATTTGCCCACCCAAATTGAAATCTTAAACAATTTTGTCCTTCTTTATATTTATCATTCTGTATTTTTTCATTTTAAATATTTTAAACCCCTCTCTCTTTTAGAATGCACTGCTGTTTAGGGCAAAACATAACCTAAAAGGTATGAGAAACATATTACCACCATCCAAGATGTTTCCTTACTGTCCCTACCAATAAAATATCTATTTAATTCACAATCGTACCTACTAGTTTTGGACATTAGGTTTTACCAGTTTTGAAGGTTCAGGTGACTGAAAATCTTACTTGTTTTTTCTGCTATGGATTTCCTTCACTCTCAACATGTTGTCTTTTGGATTGTATCCATGGTATTTTACTAGTACATGATTTATGTTGTCTTATACCGTCGGTTTACTGAATTTTGAGATTATGATTTGTTCCCAGAAAGAGCATTTCTCAGTTGTCGTTTTATCCATTGCTAATGGTTGTTTTCCATTGCCGCTACTATACAAAAATCATATATGTAGTCTATTCTAATTTTTCATTGACAGTTAGACCTAGATATTAGGGGACTCTCATACTTTCAACATTAATGCGCTCTAATCGAAAGATGACGAGAAAACAGAAAAAAATTGTAGCATTACTATACGTTTAAATATATTAGATTGAAGATAATCCTCATAAAAACTCAAAGTTTCTATAGAAATGAGAGAGATAGAGTACAAATATATTCAAAAGAAATATTGTACAGAATATCATCTACTAGATATCTCAATCATTGGGTGTAAATGTTAGACTTCAATTTAAAACCATAATCTTGAAAAGTTCTTAGATGTTGTTGATGTAACTACTTATTAAAAGACAATAGGTCGCTAAAATTATGGACTGCAGTGGTTTCTCTCTAATGCCTTTCAAAGGACTGTTTTTTTACCAACAGGTTTTTGTAAGCTGTCTTTGAGAGGAACATTACTGCTTTTATTAAGTAAGCTACAATGTTTTTTTATACAGGTTACTTTAAATTACATACCCAATATCTTCTATTATGTTTCCAATTGATTTATATGGCTCTTAAAATTTCTGTTTAAATTCTCACAGGGGTCATCCAGACTGTTTCTTTTTCCCTAGCTATTATTTTATTGAAAGAAAAAAAATCATTTGTCTTGTGGTGTCTCTAAACATGTCACTGTAGTAATAACTAATTCATTCTCCAGAGATAACAATGATATTGTTACTAATTTTATCATTATCTTATTTACTTATTATGTCGCCAATAGTAGAAATAGATTGTATGAGAAGCTTTAAAACAGCCTCATATGTTGATTTGAGGTTTTTGAGTTTAAAATATAAACTCCTCTTCATAAGGTGATATGTGAATAGTTAATGATTTTCCTCAATATAGAGAAATACATACAATAATCACCAGAAAGTGTGTCACTTTTTTTTTAAAATATAATATTCAACTTCAGTTCAATTCGCTCGGTCTTCATGTTTGACTCTTTGCAACCTCATGGAACTGCAGCACGCCAGGGCCTTTCAGCATGTTCATCAACCCAACTCCCAGAGTTTTCTCAATCTACATGTCCATTGAGTTGTGATGCCATCCAGCCATCTCATCCTTGTGTTGTCCCCTATAGTCTCCCTGCCCTAAATCTCCCTTGGAATATCAGGGTCTTTTTCAAATGATTCAATCTTGGCATTGAGGTGGCCAAAGTACTGGAGTTTCAGCTTCAGTATCAGTCCTTCCCCATAAAATATTCAGGGACTGATTTCCTTTAGGATGAACTGGTTGGATCTTGGCACGCAGGGACTCCAAGAAGGACTTCTCCAATAGTTCCAACTTTGGCTCATCTCATAAGTAACATGACTATCCTGGGATGAAAAAAAGCCACATAGAGCTTTGACTATATGGACCTTTGTTGGCAAATAGTAATGTGTCTGCTCTTTTTAATGATGCTGTCTAGGTTGGTCATAACTTTCCTTCCAAGGAGCAAGTGTCTTTTAATTTCATGGCTGCACTCACCATCTGAAGTGATTTTGGAGCCCTCCAAATTAAAGTCCTGTCAATCATTGTTTCCACTGTTTCCCCATCTATTTGCCATGAAGTGATGGAAAACAGATGCCATGATCTTAGTTTTCTGAATGTTGGAGTTTTAAGCCAACTTTTCACTCTCCTCTTGATGAAATTTCAGTCAAGAGGCTCTTTAGTTCTCTTCACTTTCTGCCATAAAAGGGTGTATGTCATATGCCATATCTGAGGTTATTTGATATTTCTCCAAACTAGCAATCTTAATTCCCAGCTTGTGTTTCATCCAGTCCAGCGTTTTTCATGACGTTCTCTGCCTTATAAGTTCACTAATAAACTGAACGTTGACAAATATACAGCCTTGAAGTACTCGATTTCCCATGACTTATAAATGTATAGTGTCTATATAATAACTTATTCCCCTAGATCTTCTCTATATACCAGTGTGATATTGGGAAGGGGGGGAAATTATGAAAAGACTGTTGCTTTTCTTCATTTTCTACATCTTCATCTTCATATAATGCTGGATAAATCACTTATTTTAAGGAGAAAAATTGTTCCTCCCTATAACGGGCTAGCTTCCAGCTAATCAATAAGAAAAGATTACTAGGCTAGATACAAGTTCAAAGTAAATCCTGATTATATTCCCTTTATTGACCAGATATTTTGACTAATCATTGAAAACTAAACATATTATAAAAAAATACTTTAATGATTTTACCTTTAGTTTATTCAATGTTTTGCAATAAACTGAATAAGTTGAATAACATGTTATTCTCTAAGATTAAAGGACTATAATGCGCTTTTATTAATTTTATTCTATTAAGAATCATCTTTAATTGGGGACAATTTTTTGTACAAATCTTTTCAGTCGATCAGCAGTCTTTGTGGACATTCTTGCTATGTTGGTAAGACCAAAATATTTCAGGCTTGTCTCTTGTCCATTTCTTGTCCATGATTTGGCGTAAAGGCGTCATGTGGGAAAGAAGCTATTAGGTTCCTTTTTAGAAAAAACGAATGATAATCTAGAATATATGTCCAATAGGGAACTAACGAGCGGAATGTGCTCTTGCTGCTGGATCTAGTTAATTTTGCATAGGTTTATTTCTGGGGAAACAGAGCTAGAGATAACATTAATTTTTAAGGAAATTAAAATTCTTAATGTGTGTAATGGATAGATACTTACATTCTTGGATCTAAGGAAATTCTCAAGGGTTGTAGTGGTTGTCGTCACCATATATTATTATTACTCTCCCCTCCTTCTCAGTGTCTGATCATAATACTTGTGCCGTCTCAAGAGCATCATAAGTGTTTATTAGGTCATTTCTTTTATGCCATAATATACTTACATCTCAGAATAACAATTACTTCTCAACAGCACAATCATAAATAATATATTGTCATAAATAGTTTTTCTTTCAATTTGCTTTTTAATTTTGGATACACGTCACTCAAGTTTACACAGCAAATTTTAGAGATATAGGGTCCATCTTAACGTGCTTAACGTCTTCCCTGGTTGCTCAGTGGTAAAGAATCCACCTGCCAATGCAGGAGACACAAGAACTCCATCCCCAATCCAGGGAGATTACCCACATGCCCCGTGGAGTGTCACAGTTATTGTGCAGCCACTTCGCTGCTCTAGATCCCCTTGAAAAACAGCAGCAACTATTGAGCTGACATACTGTAGGTTTACTGTGCTCCACAACAAAAGAGAAGCCACACGCAAAACGAGAAGCTCCATCAACTGCAACTAGAGAGTAGCCCCTACCTCACTGTTACAGCTTAGAGACAAAGACCTGACCCTGCACAGAAACAAAGACCCAGCACAGCCAAAAATAAATAACTAATCAAACATTATATAAAAAAATGCATTATGCCCCATCAACTAGATCAGAGCCCCCGTCTCATTTCTTGGTCTTTACTATGTGTATTTTAGGGGTTGTTTTATAAAAGTCAATTGTGTTCTATAATTATGATAAAAATATTAACATGGTTTCCAAAATACAGTCCTTGACTTTTACATAAATTATAAATTTCACTTATTGTTTTTCATGTAATGATAATCATCATCATTTTATTGGAAGAAATATTTAATAACACATTTCTTTGTTAAGCCCATATATTGATATTAAAAATTATTAGAAATTAATAGGTGATGATTAGAAGTACACAGGAGAAGTGAATGGAATGATTATGGTTACTGGTGTATGTAAGGAGATTATATTTGGATATTTTACCTACTTTCTCTCTTTCAATTATACATCAGCAATATTGTGATTATTTTTCCTTTTTACTATACTATTAACTGAAGAATAAAATTGAGGATAAAATGGTTTCAATAACCTTAAAAAATTCATGTATGAAAGTCAGTATAATATTTGTGTTTAAAAGTAGGTGTATTATCAGCTAGTTTCTTTGCAATCTGATACTACTACTATCAACATTAAAGTAAATAAATTAACATTTGTATAATTTTCCGATACAGAATTATCTCACACCTAATTGCATACTCAGAATACTATTGGAAGAAATTTACATTTCATGTTCTACCACACAGTGTTGACTCTAGATTCTAATATTTCTGTGTTGTTTATATTTTATATTTGTTTTCTAGCACCTTTAACTGAATTTGCCAGACATATTTGCGGTTGTATCTAAATTCATACTATATATATATCCATAATATATATATAAAATGGAACAAAAAGCTGAACTGAATGAGAGGTTGATCTTAGTTTTATAATATAAACGACGAGAATGATAAATTTTAATTTTTTTTATATTCAGAAAATATTTCAACATTAGTTTTTATGAACTATTCCTAAGTTGCCTAAAGCACTTTCTCTAAGGTTAATTGATTTTTTCATATGTTCTGACCTGCTGAAATTCTATTTAGTCTTCTATGTATAATACACTTTAAGCTTAAACATCACTCAAATTGTCTGAATTTCCATCTAACATGCACATTTCCTTACAGGTACATGTTGTCCTATTAAAAATGAGTCTATGCTACCCAAATGACATTGATGTGACAGGAAATACATCGCCACGATAATAGGTGATTCAGTAGGGTATGTGCCATTGTGTTATATCTATTGAGATTGACTTTAAAAAAGTGCAGTCGAAGGCCTGGCATGCTGTCCCCCCCCCCCCCCATTTACTGTCCTATTGCGGAGCCACAAAAGAGTTCGGACACAGCTGACGTGAACATGAAACTGAGAACTGAAAAAAAAGTACATTGGAAGCTGCTAATGTCAATTAGTCATATATTAAGGAAGGAGGATTATATGTTCTAACAGGAGGATCACCAAAGACCTTGATTTTGTGGCACAGAAACATGGATTTTTCTACCAGCTCCAGACATGGTGCAGCCTTTCCCAAACAGTCTTATCTTGTTCTCAGAATGAGGAGGTGTTGTTTAGCAATTGATGTAAAGTACTAAAAAGTTCTGCAGTTCTATGGTCCCTTATTGGGGGTAAAATGAATTCACCTTAGCTAAATGCTTTCTGAAATCATCACACAGTGTTAATGTGTGATTTCTTTCACCTTTACAACCTTGAGCACAATTTAGGGCAATGTGACAGAAGACTCAACAGAGATGAAATTGTTTTATAAATTTCAATTATCATATACAAAAGTCAATCTCTTCTACTAATATAAAAACAGATAAAATGGAAAAGAAAATAACTTGAAAGAGGTCAATGTGTTTGAAAGATATCAGGCTCTGCCTCTGACTTGCGAGGCGAAAGGAAGCCATCACATCCAGGTTCAGATCTGCCTACTCCTGCCTCTATGCTTTGTCGTTGCATGGAGGACAAGATCCTCCTAACACCTCAAGCAATCGAAGTGAATGCCGCAGCTTTGGACAAATGGTTTCCCAGGAACTTTGGCCACACAAATTCAGGATGGTTAGCATCTACCCACGCCCTCACATTAAAGTAGCCATAATGGATACATAAGCACTTACCTAACCATCTGTGAAAACAGACCTCTGTAGGCAACTTCTCTCCTGCAGTATGCATACGCATACCAGCCCTAGGGATTCTGCACAATTTCATGAAGGCGTTGATAGCTGTGTTGCATGCTATCAGATCATGCAATATATTTAGGGAATTGAAAACAGCGAGCAACATAAATTGAAGCTTAACTAAGGCACATTTTGCGGTTAGCCCAGAACTTTACTGGGGGAGCACGAGATGGGTTGCTTATACCATTACATTCAGTTTATACACAAAACACAATAACTTTCTCGAAATGTGGGCATCACTTTTTTTTTTTTAATAATGCATTATATAACTTCCCCATGTTCACATGGCTGTAAAGTAGCGGGAGAGAACTTCTTGAATAAAAAGTCCTCTGTTTTTTGGTCCAACCCTTTTTCCATGTTCATGTATCATCTCCACTTACAGGAGATTTGTGCTCTAAAGCTCTGTACTCTGTGTTGGGAAACATGAGAATCAATTAAGGACACCTTCTCCGAAATTAAACAAAAAGCCACACTGAAAGAGATATTATAAGGAAGAAAAGAGAAATGGCCATTGAATAAAGCCTTAAAATCGTGATCTTGACCATCAGCTCTCCGTAAAGAACTTCTACTATGTTGTCATTATACTTTTGTTACCCCTAAATCTCAAAAAAAATCATGGTTCATTATACACATGATACTTTGTATACCCAAAACAAAATACTTCTGAAACCCATTTTCTCTGTTTACTTTTCAATAATTCGCAGAATAATCACTGTTATTATTCTGATCTTTCCTTTATAAATGAAGAAACCAGTGACCGATAGGGGGAAATGATTTACTGTGTTTGTACAGTAAGCAAGTAACATAGTCAAGATTTGAGCTCAGGGCTTCTGACTCCCAAAATAAAGGGGACACTTTACTTTCCTAAATCTCCTCCTATAATCAAAGAGTTCTCTCACATGTGGAAACTACCATTTTCCCATCATTGAATTCAGTGGGAAGACGATAGGCCACATTGCCAGACCATTTTTGCAAAAGTACCAAAAAGTTCACATTGTGGGAGAATCACTGGGGCCTAAGTCTTGATAAGAATAAGAATTTAGGAAAAGAAAA